>JAHQIW010004724.1:0-37548 GCA_019055375.1 Parelaphostrongylus tenuis
ATGGCAACCACAGAGTCATGGATATCGTGCATGACTCAGGTTGCTGCGAGCACGACACAACCGTCATCGTCGCAGTCAAATGCGGTGGTAACCACTGTAGCACGTAATCCACCACAGCGTAAGGGTGGCACGAAAGTGCTGAATGGTTTTCCTTCTCACCTGGTGTCTTTTTTTAACATTTAGATGCACTGAGCTTCATATGCAATTCGACGTAGAGTTTCTGTAATAATTACATATCGTTTTATAGAATCCTCCGACACCTGTTGTAGTAGAACAAAAACGGCATCAACGACCATCTCGTCATGGTAAGTAAATTCGAAATGAATTGTCTCTTCGAGCATCCATGTTCCATTCATTGTAGTCGTTTGCGATAGATTAATCGTTCTAGCTGGATTACTTGACATAATCTTATCTCAGTTCGCAAGTGAAGCTGGTACTTACTTGCATCCGCAGATTTAGTCGTTAAAGTCCCCCTGTACATTAGTTGGAAATGAGTAAAAGGTTGAATACTTAATAAATAGTTATTATGGATAAAGAACGCCATATGTTGCCCACGGGTAGAAGATAGCTAGAACTACAGTTAGCTTCCTTACTTATCTGATGGCTAGAAGTAGTTAAGATTCAATAATAACATTTTTAATCCACCAACTTAACTAACTTCTTGAGTGCGCATCATCTAATCTGCTTATCCAGATCGCAGTGGCCTGATGTTGTTCCACGGTCCTATCATGTTCACACTAACTTTCCCTTCGACATCTTGCTAAGAACCCAGAAGCAACGCTCAAAGCGGTTTACTTTCCGATTTACCATCTATGTATTGAATTTCATCTGATCTGAGTATGAAAGTATATGCGTAAATAGACTTCATGTCAAAATTTGCCTCTTTTAGACTGTGAAAGGTCACGTCACTGAAACGTCGACGGCCAGTGAGCAGTCTCGTGCCAGCTCATCAGGCAGAAACAGGTACTGATTACCGATAGCTCGCCAATTTGCATTATGACGTGTAATTCATTATTGATTCACATATTTTCAGCTAATTAAATGCATTATGACAAGTCAAATTCATGTCCCCACTTAGCTAACTTACTGTTTATTGGTTCAGTATACTGCGGACGCGAATGTGCCCCTTCCAATCCGGAGAACGACGTCGCTCTCCAGGGACAATCCCCACGGAGGAGCCGCTGATCCGTAAGTGAGGTCTCATTCATTTTATGTCCTTTTTATATATATTTATCTTCATCTTCTTCTCGTGATCCCTTGTTTTTTTTTCTTTGTAAGGCAAACATGAGGTTTTCATAATTAGTTTATTCCGACAGCTACTCTCTACTTGCTCATTTAGACGTGGTCATTCAGAGTGGTTTTAACAAACTTTCCACTCTGTGACGATGTTATTCCAATAATATTAGTGCTTCCGGATGGAAAGGACTTCAGATCTCTCTGGATTACCTGTAGAAGGTTCAGGTTAGTTTTAGTTGTCGATCTGCTCGACTCGAAAATCCAGTAATGTGCATTGGGTTAGAAAGGCACTTTTTACGTTGGTTCAATATGAAAACCACGAAAAAAGGCAATTATTTCATAGGAAAACAGAAAGAAGGTGAGGATGGTTTCAACTCAGAATAGTGCTCTAGCCAAACAATATTGGAATTATATTAATCAAGGAACTTCAAGAAATAAAAGATGAACCCACCATGGCAGATTAGCTATATTATGAAACAATGTACTGACTCTAGCACGGAGGCTGAATATATTCAGAATATTCAATTTGATCGAACCCTCGACTTTACTCACTAAACGTCTAGGATAACTGATTTCATATGAAAGTCTATATGAAAAAAGGTATGCAACGACAAGAAAGGGCGGAAAATTAATATAGAGCCGGCTAAAAATACAACTTCCATCAGTTACTGATACAGTTTGAAGGTTCAAATAGTATATCAGATTTATACACGAAATCCTCACTCGACTGTTAAAAATTCATACAACAGTGATAAATGAATAGTTAAACATTGAGTGGTCTGTGCTAGTTCGCTGTAGTTACATGCGTTTTGCAGGCATAGGTCAAGCAAATCTTATGCTACAAATCATGAAAAAGTGATGAATCTGGTGATTCAGACAAAATCAGTGCCGAAGCCAAGAAGAATATCAACTGTAGGTTTTGTTGTTCTACTTCTGACCACCCTCGAATTAACACAACTGAAGTACCTTTTTTGTTATTCGAGTTTTAAAAGTGCTACATGTATCTGACTGTATGTTAATATCACATTATTTTCAATGTACTTTGTTTATTTTTCATCACTTTCAATCAACAACTACTGTATAAGGGAGCATTTTCAAGTGAATCGCTCGAACGCTTCTCTCCCGAAGAAGATTTGATTCAAATGACAACAGCGAGGACGAAGCGTACAACGAAGGTGAACCACTATGGACAGTCGTCTCTAATCATTGGCTCCGAAGAAGGCGAAGACATCAAAACGTTTGCTAAATAAATTCTCATAGCAACTTTGTGTCTATCACGCAAGAGACTTATCCATTGTTCATGCGGTCCGAAGATAGTCGGCTTTTCAAAGTAATAAAACTTGTCAGCGAAATTGTGCTTTAACAAAAACTGTTTCTTACCGAATACATTTGGAAAAATTCACGTCGACATTCAATGAAATGACACAGATAATTAACGCTCACATTGCGAGTGAACTGATGCCTATTCTTAGAGTTGGAAAACCGCGCTCGCCATCATGCTCGCAATTCATTATTTAAATCTTTATTCATGCTATGGATGAATACATAAAGTTTAGTAAAGAAGCTTTATCCGGCGATTTATGGCAGGTCAACGACTGTTCTTCTTTCTTCTACAAACAAAGCGTAGTCATTACGAGAAGTCAACGCTGAATCATCAAAACTCACCAAAACCACTTCATGTATGGTCCACCTTTCGGACATCAAAGCACTCAGTATGTGATGTTGATGTTGTTCTTTCAGACTTTAATGCGCTGCTTCTAAATAAGATATATTCTTTTGTGCTTTTTTCTTCACCTACACGCAATTTGACACATTTCGAACAACCATGCGTCAACATTTGTCTCACAAATGTTTGCCACTTAGCTAGCGCGTGCCTCACACGCCGAAACTCGCCTTTTTTTGAAAGTTAGTCCGTTCGCGACAGCAATAGAATTAGCTGCGCGCGAGACTGACGTTGTTTAATCAACGTTTTTATCTCCATCTTATAAAAATTTCTGGATTTTTCATTTTACTTTGGTAGAGAACGGCTTACCCTACACGTTTCTATACCATTAAAGCATATATAGAGCTGCAGTATTAATAAAAACGTTAGTTCACTAGGCAATCATATTATTTTTACAACACATAGTCAACTATAGTTAGGTGTACTAAAGAGATCGCGACACTAATGTCAAAATTGTGATGTTTTCTATTATAAACGATACCAGCAAGTCATCAGAGTGGCTAAAAATTAGGAATAATGAAAAGATGTTGCTCGGTTAATTGCTTTGAAGACGACTGCCTGTGCCTCCCTCAAGTTTCAAGCTTTCAGAAAACTTCGTTGTGACCAAGTGCAAATGGTTGTGGCCGTCAACCAACAAGCCACGGACTTGACAAGCACATCTGCTTCCCTACGGGTGCAATCCTCCGCTGTCACCATTTCGATACACAAGCAATGTTGATCTCTGCCAGTTTTTTTTGTTCATATGTGCGATAAGGAGTCGATTACTTTTCCATCACAGAAGAGAGCTGTGCAAAAAGCCACAGGCTTTATGAATTGTACTAGAAATAATGCATACTTTTTATTTCTTCAATATTGTCGCCTCGAACTCACTTTCGTCATAGATGCGCCTTCCCAAGTGGTCTACTACAGGAATTTCGAGCTGACTGACCTCCTTATGTCCCTAAAAGGTGAAACTTTCTGAACTTCACACAATATGGTGGTTTATTGTGCACAGTCACATCAAGAGGAGGGATAATCACAAAGTGGTCAAGAGGGTATTGTTGATCAGATTCAAGGCTCCATTCTCTAATGACGATGAGCGCTGTTCAAACATACCTGAGGTTTAAATGCAAGAAATTAATCGACTTCTAAGGACTATACATGCCTGAAACTTGTGAGTTTCTTGTTGAAAAAAAAGAAGTCTATGGCTATAAGAAGGATGATGCCTAAAAAAAGACGGTTTCACTCTCATAAGCGACAAAAATTCGCACTAAGAGTTGCAGATTTATTCATTATGCAGAATTGTCGTTGTAACGGAGAAGTGCTGCCATCAACTGAACTCTACTTCATAACAACTATCGGATCCCGCAGTAAAGTTCGAACAATGAACGGATTGCAGAATGTGTTTTCCTCATGGAAACTCAATATTGTGACACTCGGTCTTTTCAACAAGAATATTTTTTATGAGAATCCCCTTAGTGGCATCTTGTCTTTCTGTAGCGATGAACTGTCTTTAACACACAAATAACTTGTAAGTTTCAATAATTCCAATGCCAAACTCGAGCGACGGGCTAACTACCTAGAGTAAATCATAATGTTCTTTTCATTCTTGCGGCGTTCTGTAAAACTTTCCTTATAATCAACTGAAGTTCCAAAATTGTCGAGAATTGATCTGTTGAATGACTACCAGAGCTGTCGCGAATAGCTATCCACCGACGCTACCAGAGCAAATAAAGCAAACTGAGAGTGAAACATGATCTTCTTTACGCTACGTCGCATTGAGAAGGACTTTCTACTAAACTAATACACTAAAAAGCAGTAAAAACGAGCAATATTGGATCAACATAAGTACAATGGCTGTCAGCATTATAACTGGGTTCATAGAGCAATATTTACCCGATCAAGCTTGTTAAAGGTTAGTGGCTGATACTTATGACAGAGATATTAAAGAGTGAGCAGTGGGTAAACGGTGGCCTAGGTTGTGAAGCGGTAGCACGCGTCTTGGGTATGGGTGAAGCTCTTGAGTTTATTTGAAATCTAACACACTATCGAAATTGCAGAGATCTAGGTTTTTGGATATTTACTATGAATATGAGGCAAAAAATGCTGTCTAAAGAGCTTTGAACAATTGCGTACTAGCACAGATACACGCCGGCCTGAATGGGTTAATATTTCTCAAGAAAACCGAATTTTTTTTTCTGAATTTTTGCTAATATATTCGATTCTCAATGAATATGACATAAATTGAAATCACATGTAAAAAAGGATGAAAATACTGGTTATTAACAAGGAACATGCACGTCAGTGCCATCCAAAATACACAAAATAAAATGGGCACTTTCTTACCACGAGACAAGGTAGCAATACGTAGGGCCCATGGCCTGCCTTGAACAGCGTTTGAAAAGTGCCGCTTCAATCCCCCAGTAGCACAGATTTCATTCCAGTTGTTCCCATGTTTTATATCCCTTTCGATTCTCTGTATAAATTTTGGTTACTAGTACGAATATGTGAAAGAGCCATCTTTAGTTGTGCTTTAGACAAATTTATAAACTCGAGATGAAGTTGCCGAAGTTGAATACACTAGTAGTAAGTCATTATTCTTATAGTGGTACACAGCGGCACCTTCAGGTGTTTCTATGATAGGGATGTGACCGCGTTAACGATAATACGACGACCATTCTCCTGAACAACCTTACTAGCTGTGATTTCAACGACCTGAAATATCGTTAGGTTGAGATTTTAGTTTGCTACCAGCAAGCATTCTTCATATTTTATCGCTTTTTAGCAGTCGCGTGTTGCTACAAGTACACTCAATGATGCTGACTAATGTACAAAACTTTGACATCAGGCGGTAGTCAATCCCGCATTCCTCCATATGTGGAACGTATGCTCTGACCCCTTGCAATACTGACACCTGTTTTGTGGCCACTCCTCTCCAAACTGCAACGCATCATTCTGTCAGCAAGAGAGCTTATCGATTTTACTCCAAATGTGCGCCCTCCTTTTCTTGATTACCCATTTTTTCTTTATTTTCATTTTACACGATACGTCATCACATTTTTCTGCCATGCCAATCACAGCACTGCTAGCAGTCGTTCGTCTCCTCACATTCGTTATCTACAAAACTACTTTTTGGCAGTGACATGTTGATAAAATCACCATCTAAGCAGATTAACTGATAGGCAAGAATTCGACCTCGTGCGAGTTTTGAACTCGCGTTTCACCGAGGGGCATGGTGCCACTACACCACCAAGACCACCGCTTCGCTTTCATTCTTCGTCATGAGCTACCCGGTATGGCAAACCACTCAGTCACATTTCCCATCGACCTCCTAGCGGAGTTTTTTTCCTTCAAACTTTTCAGAATAGCATCCTATGAGGTGATTGATAGCCATTATGGCTTTTCCATGACTCGCAGTGGCCTACCGATGATCAAGTCAGCTCTGGTATACAGACAAGTCTGGTGTCGATCCGCCACTTCGGGGAGCTGGAGCGCTTGGTGAGCTTTCAACGCGTGATCGAACCAGAGATTCATCGACTACGTGTTTGTCGCAGAGCATCTCCAACCACCGAGCCACACACTTTCTTCAGTCTCTACACTACCAATCGATAGTAGTTTCTATGCTTTAGCTAATTCCCACCTTGAGATCTATGTGAAAAGTAATAGTTGAAGCCGAACTAACTTTTCGTCTTAATCTCGACTTTACTTAACTGCTTGTTAGCGGAGACATGATGTTATAAGACATGCTTTTGGAAATATTGAAGAGCGCATGTGGCGCAGTGGTTAGAGGTGCTCTACGTTGCACATAAGGTGAATGGTTCGATCTCGTCCTCATGGTTCACCATGCCATCTATTCCTCCGGGGTCGGTGAATTGGTAGCAGACTGGTCTCAGATTTGTCTGGAAGGATAAACAGCACTGACTGACTCGATACCGCTGGAGACCAACGCGAGTCATTGTGGAGGCCACATATGCATCCAATCACCTCAAATGATGCTAAGAATGGAGTCCAATGCATAGCGCATTTCTCAGGGATTGATCAACCACGTGAGCTTTATCCTTTGTATTGATAACTTTAGACCCCAGACGGGAGTCGATCCCTCCTCTCATCCAAACCAAGAGCGCTAGCTTACCATTACACACCACGGATATCGTGACTCCGCCATCACTTTCTCTTTAACTCGAACTGTGAGTTCGTCTTCAATACGTCACTGCTCTTCGTCCTTCCATACAAGCAAGGCACCAATTTGCCAACCTCTTAAGGAGAAAGGCTAGGTGAACTATGAGTGCGAGATCGAACTATCGACATCGTGTGACACAGCGCACCTCTAACCACTGCGCCCCAAGCACCCGTAGCTTTATCTTATTGGCTAGAGAGATCGTATTTTAGTTTTCGGCTCATCATGCTTTAATGCTCTGTTCGATTATCTCTTTTTCTCGTATCGATCAATCGCTTAACGGTGCAATCCCGCGTTTTGCATCACTCCGCGGTTGGTGTATTGGTACCAGACTTGCTGACCGACTTTTTATCATGAGTATGACATCGCAGAGGCCTGGTAAGACTGCCTTGAACATGGAATGGAACCACCGACTATCGATTGGTTAATCACGTAGGGTCGCCGCGCGTCTCCAACCACTTCGCCATATGCGCCGCTTTTCTTTAGTGGAGGTCTCACATAGGGACGATCAAATTAACAGTCGTCTCCTGTCTGGAATTCAGTTGTTCTCCATATCACTCAGATTATTTGGATTCTATTTATGTTTATACTCATTACAATTACAATTCGTGCTTATGTTATCCATTTTCTATATATTAGCTTATCTATTTGTTCTCATAAGCTTAAATCTATATTCATACATTTTTTATGCTGATTAACATTTAAACTTATACTTATGTTCATTTTACATATTTGTAAGCAGTTTTCTTATCGTTCTATTTGCTGTATTACCGTGCGTTTTTCTATTCTCTACTCCAAAAAAGGCGTTCGCAAGAAGTTTAGCGGATGTTTTCGTTATTTTTAATTATTTTCCATGCATTTGAGGTTTTATTTTCACCAAAGCTTAGAGCAGATTCTTGCGGTTATTTCAATATATAACACTTATATATTTATTCCAAAGCGAAGACGTACTGAGAGCAAAGAAAAACGAGTGCTGTTGGTGGACGAGAACGCCATCGAACGGGTTCCTCGGTATGATGGAGATAAATTTTGCCGAATCAGCAACAAATGGGTCAAGTGGAGGATAAAGGTAGTAGAATGATCGCTTGTATTTTGAATATATCAACTCTCAAAGAACTAAAATAGTTCAAGTATGTGTCACAATAACATACTTCGTACCCAAACGATAAAGCCATAGTTGAGATCAGAATGGCGAAAACTACTTCCAATTTGCGTACACCATATCGGTCAATGAATAAAATTGTAAATGTGTCAACTATAGTGACCAGCACACCTGCCCATAGTGAAACCCTAAATCTTCAACAATAAGAAAAAACATGGCTGAGTTAATAGTGATTACAACCGGCCGCAGTGCCTCTATAAACGGAAAATGGAATATCATTCGAAACCATCATTGCTATTGAACACAGCCAATGCAAGTCGAACTGATGAGTTGCTTATTGAGTAAATGAATATGCCTTTATCGCACAAAAATGAATAAAAAGAAATAGGAGTTTAACGATAAACGAAGTAATATCAATTTGTGAACTATAGCTCAACATATAACCATTAGTAATTTGGATCTTTAATTTACTACGTATAACTACTATCAATGGTGGCTTGATGCTTCACGAAAACCAAATAGAAGTAGTTCTATGACAAACCAGAATAAATTTTTCATAGCCGAAAACGTCCATGCTGAACAGGTTCATAATTGTAGCAAAATTAGCACTATGCAGCACTGACTAAAGTACAAGAAGAAAAAACTGTCCGAGAACCCAAGGTGCTCATGTAGTATAATTTATTAGCAAAATTTGCTTTTTTGTCAAAGTTGCTCATCTTCGTGAAGTTGAAGAAATGATTGTAAGAATTTGTTTCTGAATGGTTTCTTAATTCACATTTCCGTGACTGACATTAGAGCGTACGACAGGAACAATGGCTGCGTTCACCTATAATCCTCCATTGTTTTTCCTGAGGTTTTAAAAACATTCAATACCAGGGATCAATTTTATTTTCCATATCTCAAATCGTTGTGAACTTTGTTCATCAAACCAAAAACCAGTAGAATCTATAGCTTAATGTATTCCAAATACAAATCCTTTTGTACTGCTTATATTATATACTATTCGATATATTTATCGACCGTTAACATATGAACGAACTTACTGTTAATCAAAAAAAAACATACCACCTTTTGCTGACTAGGTAGATTGCTACTGCAGTTCCGATGACTTCCTGCATATCACTACAATTGATAGCAATTTCAACCATCATCCATAAAATTAAGCGAGCGGTGCGAGGATGGAAATCATGTGACACCTGAAGAGTACATCTTACCAAGAAGTTTATTACTCATTCTTAACTAAAAAAATATTCACTAGAAAGCTCTGTTAAAAATAAGAGAAGCGGAGCAATAAAAAAAAGAACTAGCGCACACCTCGGCCATGTGCTTTCCACTGACAACACCTAGTCGCGCCGACATTCGTTGCAGTAACATTCCAATAACATGAGCGGAAAGTAAAATCCGTAATAGCTGGAAGTGAAATATGTACATCCTACCAAATATCTAAGAATCGTTTCAGTACAAGGACCTCTATAACCACTCTCTTCATAAACTTTGGTGGTAAGCAAATAGATTTCAAACGTTTTCAACATTGTCCTACTTTGTACTGAGCTTTTGCACCAGACTGTAGATCACTTTCGATGTTCCCTGGATCGAGATAGGCAATACTCATAAGAAATCGTGGACCCGTGAATGCCCATAGTGTACGCCAGGAAAATCGGTTCTAAAAGAGCAAAGTTCCAAAAACATTTTCCAAGAAAAGATTAATAATTATGATTTTTCTTTGTATATATTTGTCTCTGAAAATACATTTCCGATGATGTGCGATGCGTTTGTAGCTGATACGTGGAACGACATTGAAACTTTCGTCACAAAATTACGAAAAGTGATTGCGATCATTCATTCATTTTGCTACCAACTTTGAAACGACCACGTCTTTTTTGTGACTTTTTCCTGCGCTCTCTAATACAATATTTTGATGTATTTTTGGATTTCCTCATAGCTACTAATAGTTCTTTATTGCCCAGATTTTTTCAAAGGTCATGTTTATGAGAGTACTCAATTTCGTATGCAGTGAAAAACATTTTCCAATAAAGAATATTGTGGTTCTTAGTACCTGATTTTGCATCAAGTGTTGGGTACATTTCGACATTTTTACCACATACTTGATATACCTGTTACCCGTTCCGCAAGAAGTTGGTAACTTATCGCAGTAAAACAGGGAAGCATATAGCTGTCAAAAATGGAGAAATCCTTTCAATCTTGAAAGATTCTGAAGAAAATAAACTGAAACGGTAAGACCGGAGTGATTGTCAGAATATCAAGGAAGAATGATCGGGGACGGTAGTGCCATACAGTCAAAGCGCATGCAGCTTCCCACTACATGACGTCCAAGCGTGTTTGATGAAGACGAGTAAGGTACGTCCACAGAAAATGGAAAGATAAAGTTCATAGTTATCCCGTTAAACACGAAGCTTTCCCGCATTCTCCTCACATTTTTCCTGTCATTGGATTGTTCAAATCTTAGCGACACCCTCGACGTGTATTATTTACATGAGTGACGTTTGTGCTTGTGCTTAAATCTTGACGGTCTCGGAAATGAGTTCAGCTTCTGGAAAGAATTTTCGTTAAAAGCGCTGTAAGAGCACGAAGAAAATTACTTCGCCTTTTCGGAGGTACATGCACCGAAAGCACACGACTTGTAAGGGTGACCGTGCTGTATCAAAACATTGGAAATAATTAAGAAAATTTTAAAACGGAAAAGATTTTCAAATAAACAACGATGATGGCGTCCTTTAGGGGCGGCAGTTCAAAAAATTCGATGAAGCAAAGACTATTCCTTAGTTTCCAAAATTTCTAAGCTTCCCGTATTGGAATTATATAGAAGACTTTTTTGTTCATCATAAGTTGCATGCCTTTGCACTTTAATTTTACATTACCCTTAGACCCGCTATGAAGTTCAAGCAACGGGTAAACTATTTCGAACGTGAAATGTGATTTTCTTGTAGCTCTTACAGCATTCTATGGAAACCTTCTAAAGATCAAACGCAGGCTCAAATTCACCATGGCTTGGGCTACCAAATAACCATTGAAAGCTGTAGTGAGAAGCCACCCTCAGACCGTTGTCGTGTAAACAAAGCACGGTAGAGGTGAAACATGATAATTTCTTCGCTGGTACAGCCTAATACGAAGACTTTTTCAAAAACAAAAGACAGTGTTAGTAGCAGTTTCTCAAGTAAGCGAAAAATACTAAAATTTCATCAAAAAAGCTCGGTTCTACAAACAATCCGCGGGATTACGCATTCATTTCAAGAAATATCTTTCGGCCTCAAGGGGTCACATATGAAATCGTTGATGGTCTTACAAATACGAAGTGCCATGGCGCGAATAAAACGACAGTGTCAAAGGACTGACGGTCAGATGTGTGCCGTAGGAGTTTAACAGAAGGGCAATCAAATGGTATGATGAGGGCCAGTAAGAGCATGGAATTGGTTGGATTCTGCGCCGGATCATCAAGGCTCTCGCCTTTATGAAATCTGGGTTTCCCCTCAAGCGCTTCCATTAGATAATTCATTTTCAAGAAATCATCGATTGCTCTTGAGTGAGCGGTGTAGTCAAAGGCGCCCCAAATAAATCCCACTCCCACACATTTCCGTTTAATCCTGGGATTGGTACAGGGGGCAAATTTGGGCGTGTTGCGCATATGCTTATATCTGTAGCATTTGAAGGGTTGCTGTAATTTTTGCCTTAGTCTCGAAGATGAGCGCCATCTCCATTGTAGCAAGCCATCAGAGCTCCATCTTTATCAAGGCAAGCCTTCAGAGCTCTATTTCCATCAAAGCAAGCCATCAGAGCCCCATCTCCATCACAGCGAGTCAACAGAGCTCCATCCTCACCCAAACGAGCCAACAAGGCTCCATCCGCATCCATTCGAGCGAACAGAGCTCAAAAGTCAGCTGATACGAACTGTCGCAGCACAAGTCACCGTTCAATCAATTTAGTTGATGTAGAACAACCGGATTGGACATTGAACTAGCTACCTTGCCTTTGGTGGCGAAGAGAACATAGTTCATTTGTTGAAGTGCCCCGCCGCGAAATTCAATGTCTCATATTATACAAACGGAAAGGGAGACAACGTCAATGCGGCATGTATATCTGGTAAAGAGAATTAGCAGGGTTTGGTCTTAATAAGCGAATTACACAGAAGTTTAGAATGAATGAGTATGCATAGAGAAGAACCAATAGGATCGGTATAACAGGCAGATAGCTCTTAAATGCTGAGAATTACCAAAAATCTCAGAGAGGCAAAGAAAATTAACTAATCCGTTCAAGAAGGTGGAACTGAGTGATGGCGGCAGCTTGACGTTGTCTGAATGAGAACGAAGAGGCTTGTTGTCGACGAAGATAACATTTCCCTTGGTAGGAAAAGTAATCGAGTCTTCCGGGCATGATTCATTTCAAAGAACTGAAGCAGATGAAAAGTTAAAAATGTAATATCAACTTATTGAGATAATCTGTCATGGTATATTTGGCAAGCAGATGGTCCCCTGGGCAGGTGATGTCCGCTGTTGCTTCACCATGAGTCGTTTTATACACCAGATTGACCTCACCCATACACTTGTGGCATTCTGTTATCCTTGAGGTTGTTATACCTGCAGTCGTACGAGACCGAAATCCACATTTGCAAATGCAAGGTTCGAATAAGCGAACGTGGAAAATTGGGAACGTAAGAGCGAGAATATTGCCGACCATCAGATCCATCGAAACGCTTTTGTCCCTTTCGAATGACATGAGAGTTTTACGTCGCGTTTTCCACTAGACTGTGCTCTCCTCCTGCTTTGTTATGTTGCCTGACTGTGACGATGCGTCAGAATGGCCGTGAAAGTAGAAGGAATATTTGCCCCGCGCCATGTGTCTGCTGCGATCCCCATCGGAGGTGTAGTGCGCTTGATTTGAACCAGAAGGGACAGAATCTTTACCGTCAGAGGCAAACCACAAGTCTTCGTCTAGGAGACCAATCCAGGGTAACGATATGTCTTCATAAGACAATGGGACGACGTAACTTTGAAGTAGACTATCATATGAGACCGTTTTGTTGATTAAATTGAGGGACACAATGTCGCCTCTGATTGTAATATTACCCATAATCCAACGGTTTCCAGCGTCCCAAAGTTCTTCACCAAATCTGATGGAATATTATTTTGATCTGAATTACCAAATCCGCCACTTGCGGTCGATGTGAGTGATACGTCCTCCATACAAGGTGTCCGGGCGCTGATCATATCTCCAGTCGAAGTATGTAGTAAAGTTTGACCGTTAGGGAGCTGCCTGTAATAAAAACTATCGCATAAGACAATGTCCCAGATGTAGTCTATTCCAATACGGATTGCGTGCTCTCCGTTAGAGCGCATACGATAGTCACGAACATTTCGGTGAGAACTTGTAATTGGGATATTGGACGAGTTAGCTTGGGACGGATCGAACAGTCAAAAACTTCTTACCGTTTTCGGTAGGGATGCCGATTTGAAAAGTCATTAGTCTCGAGGGTGCATATTTGTGAAAGTTCACTCTTCAAGGGAGACGAATTTGGAACATTTGCCTCATCATTAATTATGAACGATCTGTTGTACCCCGAATCAAAAAAGGCTGCACCCTTAATATGTTTGGATGAATCGCCAGGATAAGAGATAGTGACAGTTGTGCACATAAAGAGGGTTGCAGGGGAACTAGGTTCGAGCTTTGCTAACGAAAGAGTAAAATGTTTTGATGGGTCCTCGCGCTCAGAAGCAGAATGTAAATAGGGAAAAGGATGTTTTATTCAGGGAGGGGGGAGGAATATCAGCAGATGTCACTTGTGACAATTCGGTTTGTTCAACGACAGTAGAAAAAGCTGCGTGATCTTTTTGGTAATGACTTGTCTTTGATTGATGTTGAAGTTTAGGTTTAGGAAAGGTCCTACCTGTAAAACGCGCGGTTTCTCCACCTCGGCGCCCTTTCCCGAAAGTTGGCGGTAACACAATGAGTAGTGACGCTTTTTGGAACAGAAATTGCACAATCTTTTAGAACTACAATTGCTTTATGAATGGTGCGAGCCTAGACAGTTAAAGCTGTAATATTTTGGCTTGGGAACTGCGCTGTTTCAGCGTTACATTAACATTACATTGAAAGGCCTGATGGATTGCAGGGCGACAATAGGGACATTTTTTCTCAAATGGCTGTTGTTTATCATCAGGATTAGACCTATGAGATGAGGTGCGCGTATATACTGAACTAGCAACAAAAGAATAATTGTAAACACTGGTTTCAACTAGCGCTGATTGGGACGCAGATTCCATTACGTCCATAATAATTTCTTTGCGAACAATATTTGTAAGAGATTAATTAATTCAGTGAGAGTAGCATTATGACTTTTTGAAGCCTTATCATATATTATACTACGAATGCGGGCAGGCAGTTTATTTGAAAGAATCGCCTCAAGTGTCATTTCACGTGAATCACCAGCGCCTGTTGTCTGCGAAAGTTGACGCACTAAAGCGAACATCTGATTGTAAACTATAGGCAACTGACGCCCTTGAGGATCGCACGCTGATAACTGGGCTAGCTTCGTGCAAATAAGGTATTTTAAGGAAATTCATCGTCGTATACAGTTTTAGAAATCTCTTTTGGACCAAGATAGTTACCTGAAGTGATGGCAGGTCCCTGCATCGAAGAAAGAGCTTTCCGATTTCAACAAGGAAAACTTAGTGGTATCGTCTAGCTGCTTTTCATTGTCAACCAACGTTGCAAAACGCACCGAAAACTCTAGATAATCCAGTGGATTGCCATCAAACGAAGGAAGTCTTAGTTTGGAGAAAATGGAAGCGTCGACAAAACTAAGCAAGGAGTTGTCATGTGGAATTACGGAGTTAGCAGCTGTTATAGACGACGCTGCCGGTTGAGGATCCACACAGGCTAGGGGAAAGTTCCTGTCCGACGCTTTATCGGATGCGTCAGACATTATCTGAAACCCATGTTTCAAAAGTTCAGAGTCGAGAAAATTCAATGAAAGGTCTAAATTCTTCAATAGAGTGACGGAAGTGCCATTTGTCTCACGATAGTCTCCGTGCTTTGTAATGAAGAGATCGAATCTGTCCTTCTCGTCATTACTAGAATCCAATAAAGGGTGTCAATCATTACAAAGTTTGGAAATCTTGTCGTAAGGCCGAAAAAGAATGGATTTGAGTGGGTTTACCTCCGTGTAAAGGACTTTTATCTGAATGTCGTCCAGGTGAGTGAAGTCGGTTTGGCCCGAACGAAGCTTATATTCCTTGAGAACTTGGTAGTGTGACGACTTATAGCGCTGAAGGAACATTTTGAAAAAGTCGAACTGTGGGCGGATAGAGGAACTAATCGGAGATAAAAACTGATTCATCGGATCGACTGTTTTTTAAAACCTCACAAAAAAAATTCGAAATAATTTCAAAAAAGAATGCTTTAAGCCTAAACGAACTTGTTACGACAGGGTCATATACCGGTGTTTCGGAGGTTCGTCCTCCTCGTCAGTGACCCCCGCCCCACATTAAGCTCTGCACTGAAGCAAGGAGAGAGGCGTATGTGGTGATGGCACAGTGCACAAAGACACTGGTCCATCACCACCTCTCAGTCGATGTTTTTTTTTTTGGCTGTTAGATCAAAATTGATTCATCGGATCGACTGTTTTTTAACTTAGTTTTTCGACTTTTAGTTTTTTGTGAGGTTTCAAAAAACAGTCGATCCGATGAATCAATTTTGATCTAACAGCCAAAAAAAAACATTGACTGAGAGGTGGTGATGGACCAGTGTCTTTGTGCACTGTGCCATCACCACATACGCCTCCCTCCTTGCTTGAGTGCAGGGCTTAATGTGGGGCGGGGGTACTGACGAGGAGGGAACCTCCGAAACACCGGTGTATGATCCTGGCGTAACAACCTCGTTTAGGCTTAAAGCACTCTTTTTTGAATTTATTTCAAATATTCGGAGATAGCTATGGGAGCAGATTTAAGACAGGAAGATCCAGCAGAAGATTGCACGCTACGACTGTTCACGTGGTCGCCAGCTGTTTGGAATTGACTCTGAACTCTCTTAAGGTGATTGCAATCAACACTGACCTGGTACTGCAGGTGTATAATACGGTAAGATTATCGAGTTTACTGAGGATAAACTGTCAGTAGACCAATCGATGAAGTGGACTGAGTGCGGTACGGCCACGGTGACTCTAACAATCCAACCACTAACTGCTAACTGATGGCAACTGATGACAACCTATGACAAATAAATTTCTGTTCTCGCGAAAGTTTATATATGAGCCACAGACAAAGAATTTGCCACATGAAGCGCTACAGAAAACCTACGGTTACACAAAACATCTACGCACACAAAGGTTTGGATTTGAAAGCATAAAGGGTAACATGCGTGCAAAAGAGGATAGACATCATGTTGCTCTAAAATAGTTTCAACTAGCATAAAAAATGCAAAGTTCATCTTGCGATGGGAACGTAAGCACATAGGACGTTGGCCGACTGCACATTCGTTCGCCGGCACCGATAACTTACAAGAATTACAGCATACCAAATTACACACTTCCAAACAGAGGCTTTATTTTGCAAAGTTTTTTCATTGAGTCCACAGTCTCTAAGGTAGAAAGACGGTCCGTTATTTGGTGTTTTACAGTTGATTGCTCGTAACCACTTAAACTTATTAGGTACTACCTTTTTTCCAATTATTTTAGAATTCGCAGATAAGTTTAGCCAGCCACGAGCAACTGACTATAAAACGCTGCATAACGAGTGATTTTTCACCTTACGACATTGTAACGTGTTCGACTTGTTCCTCGTCGGCTCCTTTACATGTGGTGGAGGGGTCTCCCTACAAGGGATAGGCTGAAACGAAAGACACCGTGGAATTGACGAGACTGAAAGGACGAAACACGTGTGTTGCACTGAATAATTGCCATAACAGACCTCATGAAGAGCTCACAACTGTTATCAGATCATAATGTGCTGAGTGAGGTCTCAAAGAATGTCGAAAAGAAAAATATTTTATAATATTCCACGTATTTGCTGTATCAGTCAAAATTAATCACTGTTCTGCTGAATCTATGATTGCCACATAATTCATAAATGCATTCAATATAATTGCAATATCAAACATGCCAACCTGCTTACACCAGAAGATGAGGAGTGATTTCTCGAAGTAAGTAAATAATTTGGGAAGCGAGTATTTCTTATAGTTAGATATTTACTTGGACTGCAAGAACAAGGCGGTTCCTTGGCCACTTGGATGTGTCGTCGACACAACGAAAACGAATCCCTGCCAAATGTCCATTTCCTTCTCTTGCGCTTGCAATCCATGGAAAGGGTTTGATCAGTTGTGGTGGCATTTGCGAGTGCCAAGTCTGATTTTTAGAAAATCTGTCGTTGTTAGTAGAACTAAGTCGTTTCAATTGCAAATAATCAGTCCATAGTACAGGTGG
Organism: Parelaphostrongylus tenuis; assembly: GCA_019055375.1. Classification (NCBI taxonomy): domain Eukaryota; kingdom Metazoa; phylum Nematoda; class Chromadorea; order Rhabditida; family Metastrongylidae; genus Parelaphostrongylus; species Parelaphostrongylus tenuis. Next base: position 17,648 of record JAHQIW010004724.1, read on the forward strand.
ACTTCCGAAAGGCATTTGCACTGAGTCACCTAAGTGACCTCTGCATTCATCTGCCTTGTGTTGCTCTTACTCTCTAACGACTCACCTATATTCAGCTGGGTATATGTGATATACTAACGTCTTAAAGATGCTCATATCAAAGACTTGAATTCCATTTACAAGCCAAATATTGTGGGCGCCTGTTGTTTAACATAATACATAGCTCAGCGCTCTGTGACTGATGCCTGCATTTCCTGACTTCGTTCACGCACCAGCTGTCGTTTATGCGGCATAACAGAGCACTGGTATGAACGTTAATTTCAAAAATAAACGCAGAGTTTCGGATCCGTTGCTCACTCGAGGGTTTCTTTGTAAAACTTGAATGTGGCTCGCGCTTCTTTACTTCTGCTGTTCATATCTTTGCGGAAGGCGACATTTTCGGATGGCGGGCGGTCTGAATTGGCTATGAAAAAACGCTAGTGTCGCGCGGTTCAATGTTAATGTAGTAGTTCTGACGGAATCTTTCCATTTTCACTGAAAAACGAAATTTCATTCTCAGTAAATGGTCAAATTTGGTAAGACAAAAGACTTCAATAAGGTTACTTTTAGTAGCAACAACGTGAATACTTCGTTTATACCTACACTTCTGGAGCAAAAGCCAAGTATTTACGAAAAGTCTATATCTAAGACACTTATCGAGCATTTTCATACTGCTTTATCAGTAGTTGAACACAATTTATTTTCATTTACCTTCTATTTCTTTCAGTTTTCATATTCTGTTATAGCATATAGTACACAAAAACCATCATTGTGATTAAGATTCAGTTGTTGGTTTGCCAGAAATGGCACTGGTCACTGCGCGCGATCTCATTTCATCAATGACACTCCTTAAATTTTCGATTATCAATGTACTTCAAAAGTAGCGACCTCCATTGAATTATAGAACAAACTTCGTTCTGACGCTATAAGAGTGCCAACTTTTTATTACCCGTTCATTCTGTACTACGAGCAAATTTTACACTGATTGCTATCGAAAGTCCGCAAGGTTTGACAACGAGCTTGCGATCAAGAAAAAACTAGAAAAGTTTTTACTTGAAGCCAATGCATGTGGTTTTTTTTGCATTAAGAGACTTTATTTCTCACCAAATATTGCCTCTCTATCTCGGATATTCTACGCTGACACTGTATATTCTAGATATGAGTTTCAAATTATATATTGCTACAATAACGATTGTATTGATTAAATAGGGTTACTTTATGACATGAAAACTACCAGTTGTATTAGGATTTGCAAAGTGGTTTAGCACAATATAGGGATGTACAATTGTATCATGATGAAAAAAATACAAAATGATGACCTGTTTTGATTTTTATTATTTGACTGTTTTTGTTCGATATTGTGGGTACTGGTGATTGATTATTGAATAAATATCTCAATGAAATGTTCACAATATCCGCTTTATGTAAAATATGGCTTAGAAACATGCTTTTTCAAAGCAGCTAACAATGAGTTTTTTCAGTGATATAACTTTCATATAGAAAAGGAAGGAGTTCTAAGACAACTGTGCGTTCTTATCCCTGAAAGCTCTCATAGAATTTCCTCTGATAGTAATCTAGCAAACTATTCGTGTGATGAGGTTTCCTTGGGAACTACTAAAGTAGTCAAAATTCTTCCATATACAAGTACAAATAAATCTGTTATAAAGTTGAAAGGGCAGGCTGATTAATTTGGAATCGAAATGCTATCTTTTTTGAAGCAGCACAAGAGAAAAATGTTCCTTTCAAAAGCCAAGCGTGGTACCAGAATCATCATTTCATGAGCTATCAAATGAATGATAATATTCTAGTGAATAGATTTTTTTCTAGAAAAAAACTAAGGATTCGCGTGCACGTCCCTTGAAATGCGACGGTATGTGATAGAAATTATTCAAGGGAGGGATTTTTGAGACATTGGGGTCTTGATTCTGTCAAAAATATGTTCACAGAAGTACGTTAAGTGAAAAGCTAATTTCGTGGGAATAAAGCTTCCTAAAAATCAAAATTTCACTATACAATACCAATAAATCCACCGTGAAGTAGAAAAGATGAACTGCTACTGTAAAACGTTACCTACTTTATTAGTAGAACACGCTGTGGAGATCTTCTCGTTCAAAAAGCTTAGTATTCAAACCAGAATTTTTCAAGCAAACTAGTGACTGCAAAAACAACATTATTATATTATAAGACGTCCAATTATTGCTGGAAATGTGTTCTTTCTAGTGAGAATGTAGTTTTTCCATTAGAAAAATGCAAGGTATTGGGAAACACTGACATTGGTTTTACCAAAATTATCCATACAACGGTCTATTCAGTGAGATTTCATTGTTTACTTGATAAAATATCTCTATGAAAACTCAATTAATCCGAATTCATAATGAGGCACGCAATAAACTTGACAACCATACGTATGGTTGCGCACAGTTGAGGGTCAAAATAATCCTCTTTGTCCTTGAAGCGATAATTCCTCGTTTATGTTTTTCTTCATGAGCATTGGACGTTCAAGGTTCAATCATAGAGTCTCTGTGACCAGCACACCATTCAGTTTGATCAGTTCGTCAAGACACCACAGGACTCTCGTGAACTGGATATTCTTTCGATTTATGCGTAGTTCGTTATTTTTTCCCGCTTCGTTGAGCTCAATGTTCATCGGCTCTGCTTCGCTGGTAGTTTTTAGAAAAATGACGATCTCATCAGCAACAGAAATATTTATAGGTGGGTTTAATCAATAGCTGTCCCCTTCTCGACTCGGTCGAGTGACCTTATTACCCACTAAAATGCGGCAATAAATACCCCTGGCGAAATGGTTGCTTTGTTGAACCACTTCTTTATTGAGGAAGATATCGCGTCGATGAAAAGATCACAATATAATATGCTCGCACGGATTCTTAGATGTCTCAACAAACTGCTTTCTTGTTCTACTTCCAACTTTTTTTTCATGCTTGGGCCATTACAGGCGCACATTTATTCTCAGCCGCATTAGGTGTGTCACAGTAGGGCCATGTATTAACCCTCTTTTCCTCATCTAATTGTTAGTGATGGTAGAGATGTGATGTGGTTACTTGCTTGCAGAGGTGAAACGATCTTGACATAAGCCTTAGGTCCTACAAACTTTATTGTGATCTTCTTAATCTTTTGCTCATAACTGCATAAGGTTTCGCTCAAAGTTCCTATTATAAACATTAATTTATTCATTTTAATCGACGATGTGCTCTTTCTTTTTCTTTTTCTTTTCCAGCTTGTGACTGAGTGAAATTTTTCCGGAAAAGAGGTAGTGATCAAACTTAATGCAGAATGATGGGAATACCAATGAGACAAATAGGCACCCTTCGTTGTTTGAAGGATATGGTCGAATTCCACATACATCGCGTTAATAGTCCTTCCCATGTTCGATAATGACACTGATTATTTTGGAAAACTTTTTCATGGAAGAGATGTGCTGTGGAGAAGAGTTTCGAAACCGCTCCTACTCTCAAATCAATCACGATTCCGATCCCGTATTAATTTTCGTTAGCTTCTCCTATTATGACAGTGAAGCGGCCAACGCCCAACACCGAAGTTGTATAATAACATTTCCTTGCGGACGAATTACACCAATTTGTTATTGAACGCGTTCAGCTCGCTCTGATCATTTGCACAAATGGGTGGATAACAGTCTCTGGCACTGACTTTTTTTTTATGTAGAGGTTGTAGACGATGAATGCGCAGGCAAGATTATAAATCTGGTACAAAGTGAACTCATGAGAAAGACTGATATACGACGAAGCTATCAAGATCTCCTACCGGAATATTCCCTCCACAAATATCAAAGGAACAGGTATATAATTTGCGTATGTCCGTTTTCCTGTTCTTAATCTTGTATGAGGCGATCACACGAAATGTGTTGCAATTTTCATTCTCAGCAAAATGTGAAGGTCGATGTCTGAAGAAGATGTTCAGGTGTTATAATTGCAGAGTTGGAAACAATTTCTGCAGCATGTAACGGAGGTGCTCGACAGACCCATTTCCAGTGGCTTCCTGAGCAACGCGAGAATCAATCGCCTTTTATCGGTCGACTCACCTCTTCACGTGACAGATGGGGTAACCAGATAATTAACGTGGCTATAGTTTATCTGTCACTGAATGAAGGACTTGTTCTTACTGGTGTTCTGATCCAACTTTTTCAAGACGTTTCAGATTTACAGTACGATTTAGACTGAAGGGAAATCGTGCCATGGAATCGATTTCTCTGATTAGTCATTCTACAAGCTGATTCGGACATTATCTCCAAACCAAATTGAAATACCAAAGTAGAGTTTCAAGTTGGCCGACTACTCAAATGCAGTGTTGGCCACAAAAATTGGAACGATAGCGTAAATGTGAAAACCAGTCAAAAGCCTAACAACAGGTGCTGCTTTGATGAATGCTTTGACAGTAGAAACGTCAGATGAATAGTACGCATTGGATCCAATATCACATTAACCAGATTTCTGATGGAAAAAGAAATTAAAGCAAAAGATATTATGCCAGAATTACACAAGTCCGACCATCTTAGTTTACTAGTAATGTGGTCGCACAATACTAGGTACTCTTTGATAATTAAGAGAACTTTTGGCGACTTAAGATTTTCCATAGCGTCTCCTCGTTCTACTATCATTCTTAGCTAAGACTGAAACAAGTCCAGTCAACTTTTCCAAGATGACTTTGATCCAGTCCAGAGGCTTAGACCGTCCACAAGACCCGTTGATCACCGGAATCGCGCGGGTGTATCAATTCAGGGCGCATCGAGCGTTTGCTTGCCACTACACCATCTTTTTCTCAGTTTTCGATATTCTCATCTCGTGCGGACTTATTCTAATAAGTTGTTTGCTAATTTTATGGTTTTATAAAATGTCTTAAAAGCTATGATTTCGTTAAAAAGTCGCAGGTAGCATTCTATCCACTTACAATTTACAAATGAAAAAAATACGTATTTGCTAGTGAGTTTCCATGATGTTGATATTTTTGAAATAGTCATTATAGTTTCACTGAAGAAAACCAAGTGAGAACAATTCCCCATTTGGCTGAGTTCTTTGTCTGATCCCTTTGTGTGACACCAATAAACCGTTTTGTGGTGCCCTAATCGTTCATGAATTGGTATTCAACTGAACTCGTTTGACGGTGTTTTTTTTTCTATACCTTCCCGACAGTAATCTCCCTCAATGATATCGATGTTCTGTGTTTGCTCTCATATCGCTCTGTATGTGGGCACTTAGCGTGTTTGTCGTACGTGTACGGGAATGGACAAGATTACTGATACTGTTTGTGTACTTCTCCTTTATACTCGCGATAAACAAGACACCTAAACTCTAGTTTTCTATTTTTGTCACCTTATTCTATCCTTTCCATATTTATATGAATGAATAAAATATACATTCCCATATTCCAAATTCTATATTACACTATATAATATCTACTATATCTTATACATTCAATATTATGTACTATGTATTATATATTATATTGTATATACTATGTATTCTGTGACTTGTATGATTTCTGATCATAAAAATTACGAAGAAAAACCCCTGTTTTTTAAGTTTGCGCGAAACTGTTACATGCACCCTTGATGTTTAGTCATCTCCACACTTAATGTATATTCCTAAAGCCCTCGACATATGCTGCTGTGCTCTAATCGTCCCACTAATAGCTCTTGTTTTTTATGTGCTCTTTTCAGTGGAATGTATGTTCAAACGCGTTGACCTGTACGGACGACATACAATGAACGAACGTCATCGATGACATCAATTTTCGCATTTGTGCAAATTGTTTCGCCAGTTGTACATATTAATTTGTTGTTCTGCCAAACATTTTGTTATACGCTAGTCAATGACACTCTGGTGTGTTCGATTTTTACGTTCAATCGTCTTCTTTCTTACAAGTCGTCGAGGACAAATGTTTCGATCCAAACAACACCCCAGCGTTCAAGTTCGCTAGAAGTCGTTGAATGAGATTCGACATAAAGGCCATCTCAGTAAACCTCTATGCGCACTGTTTCCAATACCTTATTCTAAAGCTGGGTAGTCCTACATTTACGTTATCATGGCTTTTCTGAAAACGTCCTTTCTGAAGTCTTAAGTGAAACTAATGCGGTCTACGGGTCTAGTGGAGATAGTCCGGTGTTAGCTATTTAGAAACGCTCTTCTTACGTCAAGCTTAGTGAAACTAGTGTGGGTCGACAGTGCTACTAGAAATAGTTTCCTTGGCTTCTCTAAGAGCCTTGTTCTTTTTATAATAAGGCTTAGGTGGAACTAGTGTTGGTCTGCAACGCTAGTGGAATTAGTTCAGTCTCATTAAAACTATCTTCATTATAGACGGTCTCTTTTCCCTGTTAACTTCAGTGAACAAACATTTTTGTCATAGAATCATTTTTCTTATTCTTGATATCATCATGATTAATAACCAGGTCCTGTGATTAAAGCCTGATTACCAGCACCGAAAAACCATCGACGATGCCAAGGAACAACCCCTTCAAGCCTACTTTTTCGACTATACGATCCTTCATGTCTCATCGTAAACTTTGCAAATCTGGATGTTTCCTAAAGTTACCAGAAGTCACTCCTCATTGTCGAACACACTACAGAAGAATGATGTTGAAAATGTCCCTTTCACGGAACGAGAAAGAGAGTTCGAATTGAATCTTACCTCGATGATGAGAAGCGCGAAGTTCTAATGCATCGAAAATCTAGTGAGTTAGGAAAGAGATTCTTCTTGGTGATCGATGGTCAGTGACTAGGTCTCGTACAATTTTAAGCGCATAACAGGAAGTTTATGGGCTAGAAGGTTAGAATACCGATGGGTTTATTTGCTCGATAAAGCAACGGCCGTCTTTCGATGTTGCTAACTGCTCTGTTTATAAGATCTAGCTCAGAATTGCCGTCTATGGCAACACATTCTGCTTTTTTGTGAGAAAATGTCATCACTCGTGCTGAGAAATGGTGCGCTTGATAGAAGGTAGGGCCATGGCTTTTCATCTACATGTTCTTGTCTCGCCTCTGTCGGGCACTACGCAGTCCAAATTCAAGGCGCCATTCGCGATGCTCTCACCAGAACGGGTCTCGGACAGGGAAATATGCGCAAAAACATTCGTGTTGAAATCCACATGATGTGTTGATTTGCTGAGTAGTTGCTGACTTTTCATGCTAAATAGCAGGAGATGTTCTTCGGCCACGGCCTCGTTGTTACTTGTAATAAGTTAAGATTCAGAGCTTTCGCTATCTCGAAACATTTCTGCTCGCGTGAAGGTCCACTTGATGATGTAAATAAATGTTTTCCGATCTCGAGCAATCTTGAGACATTGTGGAGGATGTGAGAGTTACGCTCGACATAAGTAAGTATTTCCCTGAAGTGTTAGAAGAGCAAAGATGTAGCCCTCATCATTTCAGCATTTAATCAGCACTGTTTGGTTCTCCGCAAAGCTGCTTTGCCTCAGTATACCCTATGTTTACGAGCTTATTGAAAATGGCAATTAAGTTTATTCGTTTCACATTTTTGACTTCGTCTATGATCAAGTAAATGTGATGATAGTTGTAAGTTTAGTTGACTCGTTGACTTCAGAAGCCACACTGTGTTTGTGATGAATTCATTGCCATTTTTATTATTAATTTTTTATTATAATTGTTCTCCATTAATTTCTTTATCACTAATTTATTACTGGTTCTAAGATCGAACTGTCGTTCAAGTCAACCCACCGGATGTGATCCTTTTTCAGCTTCTTGAATCCTTCATATGCTGTTGCGATTAGCTCTCATCTGCACTACAGATGAAAGAAAGTTTTCTATGTCGTACTTTCTATAGCTTTGCAGAGAATAGTATCATTTTTTCAGATCAGTTCCACACACAAACTAAATAGCGCAGTCAAGTGCCCCATTGCACACGATGAACGAAGTATGCTTCACAATGTATTATTTTTTTGTTTTATTTTGTAAAAGAGTGTGCTATAAAAGGCGCACGATGAGACTTTGAACCTGAGATAACACTAGTGTGGCATGAAGTGCAATCATCGTTGATTGTTGTTAGGTAAATATCTGAAAACATCTGACACCGTGACGTTTTCTGAGAAGGTTGTTGAATAGATTAGTTTCTGTCCAACAGCACTGTTGACTTCCTACCTGATTCGATTGAAGATTATTTAGTGAACTAATAAACTCGGGCGGTGTTTTGGCATGTTTCTTTCACACACTTAATATATTCGTCACAGACTGGTTTTCCTATAATACTTTCGCGACAAAACTGAACAGTACTCTTCTATTTTTATGGGGTTTTCTTCCCAACTATTCTTGCAGCATAGTTTTTTATTCGTTTTTTTTTGCATTCATTTGATAGCTTGTTCATCAGAGTAATGTGAATGAAGAAAGTGCTGATATAACTTTGCTGCACAAATTCAAGTCTATCACTCCTCTGCGATTCCTTCCTTACCCTGTTGACTGTGAGTAACAAGTAGACTATAAATAGAAGAGGAGACGTCTTTCGTATGATGATTGGGGTCACACAGGACCGTAGGCATTGAATTAAATGCTGATATATGGTGAGTATTGTCGCAGAAATTCATAGCTTGCTTTACTCAGATATAAATATTTGCTCTGAAATGTGCTTCAGCTTTCAATACCTTGAAGGAACTGATATTAATAAAAATAATCGTGCTCGCATCTCTGTATTGTTTGGCTACTCATGATTTAATACTCTTTCAGTGGACAACCTTTTCGCTTCGTAATCAATTCAGCAACCTGAACACTTTTTCCATAGTTTGAAATGTCTAGTCCTCGTAGAAGTTCTTTATGTTGGCATGGTCGTCTTAAAAATAGTAAAGATATTTCGTTGTTGTCTTTTTTGGACGCCTGCTCTATGCGTACGACTTTATGCAGATGCTAAGCATTCCTCGTAAAAGTCATTTTCACTAGTCTCACTTTACCGGTTTCTCAACTGTGGAACTTGTCTTATACGCAACTTGACAAATATGACTCCGTTGTTATCGTTTAGGATTCAAATGTTGAAAGGGTTGTCGCTTTTCTCGCATAGTGTGATTCATTGGGTATGTTCACACAGCAACAAGGAAGATGAAATTTTTATATCGTTTGACTTAAAACATAGTTCATTAACAGGGAAACTTTTTTGCATGTGCTATCAATTTTTATTACTTTTAGTGGATCTTTTTTTGCTTCCAACTACTCTTGAGATGCTGTTATCCTCAGTTAAGCAATGCAAGCTGAGATTTCTCCTCTAATCGAAGTACGTAGTGTGACGTTATCGGATGATCAGTCGTTTACTGTGATAATGCTAGATAAACCACTTACCTATTGACTAATCAGCACAGCAATCAACTAACGAATAACGCCTGGTGCCGGTTTTTCCGAGTACTGCCGATATCATCTAACTGCTGAGTAGTTTAGTAAATGAAGAAAAGACTGAAGTTGGGGCCTGATTTTTCAAATATTTATCCACATAAATTCTAGCAATAAACTTTGATATGGAGCACTGTCGTGTCCCGCTAGATAAAACTCTACAATTTCCAACCGGTTTATCGGTATGGTGATTGGACTATGAACCCTAACGTGATCAAAAAAAGCGTTTGACATTCTATTGGTAAAGATTTATTAATCCCAGCAGTGCATTTAATCAAATAAAACTCGTTATTTTTCAATATTGTTTACAAACTTGAAGCAACATCAACGTACGTCGGGTGTTATGTGTTCTTTACATATGGCCCACTCGTGCAGCAATTGGGAAATGTGTGAGAAATATTCCTATGTTTACGGCCAGAAGTCTTTTTACGTTGGAGATTTTGTAATTTTACCGCCCAATAAAGCTATTATTCCGATTCAGTTTATAATGTTTAGTACTTTGGCATCTATCCGTTGATGAATATCATTCCACACTTTGATCCATTTTATTTTTTTTAGGCATACCAATGAATGAAGGCATCGCACCTACATAAGCTCAGTCGCCATCAAAGAGAGGTAATGCTTAGGAGGAAGCCGATCTCAATCAAGTGAAAATTCCCGTTGCTCAAGGAGTAGGTGACACGATCAAGTTTTCCCATCATGATTTTCTCTTCGTTTAAACGCTAAGACTACTTGCTACAACAGGCACTCTCAATGATTCTGAATGACCAAAAAGACTAGCAATATTCAAATACGGCTTGTATCTCTATTTAGAAAATAACCAGTATGCATAAAATAAGAGTGGAAAATTACGTCAATTTATTCAAAAGTGCCAGGTACTCGCAACTAAGGTTTTGCAGAAATTTTACTTGCTGGTTGTTCGAATATTACCAAGGAAATTACTCCATGCCTAGAGTATTTGTAGGGTTTCGTTCACGTATCATTATTGACTCACTGTGTAAAAGATTCGTAATAATATAAATCTGCGAATTCTCTAGATTAAGCGTAAGCGATAAGACACATGTAATTCATGAACGATAAAGTATAATGCTCGCGGCGTTGATTTACCCCTGAAGTATGCACCATGCATGTGCCTCCAGTTTTTTAGTTAGTTTTCTCAAGGTAACTGAATGCATAGCTGGTCCTCGTACAGTAAGTCGCGGTGATCTATCGCTGTATCGAGTTAGTCAATGCTGCTCATGTTTCCAGGCAAACTTGGTGCCAGTTTGGTACTTGTTTACTGACCTCAAAGGGATCGATGGCTTGGTGAGGCATGAGCCGGTAAATCGAACCATCGACCTCGTGTGCGAGGCAAATCACCTCTTACCACTGCCATATGCTCTTGGTATGCTGGGCATCGTTATAACAAAAGTCAATTTTTGGTAATAATAATAATGTAAAAAAAAACTGGTTCTTGAAATTTTTTTAATGCGAAGTGTGCGACTACAATAAAGTCAGTTCTGCGACAACTGTTTACAAATGTATTAGCAGGTATCTGCTGTTCTCTCATTAAATAGTTCGATGCTTACGAACGTTTGTGGTGGTGAGGCCTTAACTAGTATAGACTTATTTAACTGTATTAGGAAGGGCTCAAGCTCAGACTGTTTGATGTGACAAAATTTATCAATTGTAGAAAAGCTAGTACAAACTCTTCAAAGAGTTTTTATAAAGTGCCGTTAATAACTCTACCACGCAGCTCCTGATGCTGTTTTACGATACAGACTATAATTTCTACATCGACAGAGTAGTGAAGCTATTATGAATCTCCTTCATTTGTAGAAGAAACCTTGTTATTGCCTAGGAACATTATACAGTTTCCATGGAATATCTTTCGGTTATAAATTTGTGTGGAGTTTTTTTCATAAAGGACTGCAGAAGAAATTTGGATTTATGAACTTCTTTCATGTTACTGCAGTAATTCCAGGCGCTGGCAATATAATGCGAAAAACCACTGCGTATTCGGCGAATTCCTGTCTGTTAAATCGCTTTGATTTTCCAAATGGATCGGCGTTGAAGAAATTCAAACAAACACGTTTCGCCGTTTGTGAAAATCAAGTTTTCATTTGGGTAGGCAGCAAAACGTCTCAGAGTGGTTAGTGAGGCAAGTCATCTGGTCCGACCTCCTCTTCGTGAAGACTCATAAAGTAAACCAAATCCACAAGCAATAGTCGAAACTATACACGAAATGTTTGTGGAGGATGCATGCGAGGAGGCGAATCAAGTCTAGAAGTGCTCGGATCTGCGCAGTAAAATATTGTGACGCGTCGTGTAAAAATTGAATAGGAAGTAAAAATCGCCATTAAATTTAGGCAGAATGTTTGATATTTGAAAAATTCCATTATTTTTACTTCATATAGATTAAAATTGACACATGTCGCATTTTATGTGCTACATATTCTCTGCTCTTATCTCAAAAATCGTTTCATCGACATTATGGTTGTTGCACTTGAAAACAACACACTATGTGCATTATTTACAGTTCTTCTTCTTCTTCTTCGTATCGAAATACTTTTTACAAGAACAGATTTCTATAGCATACTAGTTAGGTGTGCTTCTGTAATAGACACTTGGTTTGATCCCAAGTCTCAGACTCACCACACGATTCGTTACTCCGGATGTGCAAATTAGTACCTTGGTAAACTTGTTTGAGAGGATAACACTAATGATTTGGTAAATCGTGGACCACTTCAAGTCATTTTCTACGTGAGATATCCATTAAATCACATTTGACGCCATTTTCTGAAGTCGAATGTGGATGCATTTTACACTGATCGATAAGCTTTATTTTTTCACAATTTGCCTTATATAAATAGTCACTACTATCTAGAACGCTTGCTGTCAGTATTGATCTCCTATAGTTATCAATGAACTTCTTGCAGTTAATACTGAAAGTATCTCAACAATCACTTTTTGCATCAGTTGCTTATACTAGAAGAATGATCATAATTATTAATCTTTTCTTGGAAAATGTTTTTGGAACTTTGCTTTATTAGAACCGATTTTCCTGGCGTTCACTATGGGCATTCACGGGTCCAGGATTTCTTATGAGTATTGCCTATCTCGATCCAGGGAACATCGAAAGTGATCTGCAGTCTGGTGCAAAAGCTCAGTACAAAGTAGGATTATGTTGAACGTTTGAAATTTATTTGCTTACCACCAAAGTTTATGAAGAGAGTGGTTATAGAGGTCCTTGTACTGAAACAATTCTTAGATGTTTGGTAGGATGTACATATTTCACTTCCAGCTATTATGGATTTTACTTTCCGCTCATGTTATTGGAATGTTACTGCAACGAATGTCGGCGCGACTAGGTGTTGTCAGTGGAAAGCACATGGCCGAGGTGTGCGCTAGTTCTCTTTTTTTATTGCTCCGATTCTCTTATTTTTAACAGAGTTTTCTAGTGAATATTTTTTTTAGTTAAGAATGAGTAATAAACTTCTTGGTAAGATGTACTCTTCAGGTGTCACATGATTTCTATCCTCGTACCGCTCGCTTAATTTTATGGGTAATGGTTGAAATTGCTATCATTTGTAGTGATATGCAGGAATTCATCGGAACTGCAATAGCAATCTACTTAGTCAGCAAAGGGTGGTATGTTTTTTAATTAACAGTAAGTTCGTTCATGTGTTAACGGTCGATAAATATATCGAATAATATATTATATAAGCAGTACAAAAGGATTTGTATTTGGAAAACATTAAGCTATAGATTCTACTGGTTTTTGGTTTAATGAACAAAGTTCACAACGATTCAAGATATGGAGGATATTATTGATTCCTGGCATTGACTGTTTTTAAAAACTCAGGAAAAACAATGGAGGATTATAGGTGAACGCAGCCATTGTTCCTGTCGTACGCTCTAATGAAGAAAGCATGCAAAAATAAATTCTTACAATCATTTCTCCGACTTTATGAAGATGAGTAACTTTGACAAAAAAGCAAAATTTTGCTAATAAGTTATACTACATGAGCATCTTGGGTTCTCGGACAGTTTTTTCTTCTTGTACTTTAGTCAGTGCTGCATAGTGCTAATTTTGCTACAATTATGAACCTGTTCAGCATGGACGTTTTCGGCTATGAAAAATTTATTCTGGTTTGTCATAGAACTACTTCTATTTGGTTTTCGTGAAGCATCAAGCCACCATTGATAGTAGTTATACGTAGTAAATTAAGGATCCAAATTACTAATGGTTATATGTTGAGCAATAGTTCACAAATTGATATTACTTCGTTTATCGTTAAACTCCTATTTCTTTTGATTAATTTCTTCACGATGAAGGCATATTCATTTACTCAATAAGCAACTCATCAGTTCGACTTGCATTGGCTGTGTTCAATAGCAATGATGGTTTCGAATGATATTCCATTTTCCGTTTATAGAGGCACTGCGGCCGGTTGTAATCACTATTAACTCAGCCATGTTTTTTCTTATTGTTGAAGATTTAGGGTTTCACTATGGGCAGGTGTGCTGGTCACTATAGTTGACACATTTACATTTTTATTCATTGACCGATATGGTGTACGCAAATCGGAAGTAGTTTTCGCCATTCTGATCTCAACTATGGCTTTATCGTTTGGGTACGAAGTACGATATTGTGACACACACTTGACTATTTTAGTTCTTTGAGAGTTGATATATTCAAAATACAAGCGATCATTTCACTACACTTTATCCTCCACTTGGCCCATTTGTTGCTGATTCGGCAAAATTTATCTCCACTACCGAGGAACCCGTTCGATGGCGTTCTCGTCCACCAACACCACTCGTTTTTCTTTGCTCTCAGTACGTCTTCGCTCTGGAATAAATATATGAGTGTTATATATTGAAATAACCGCAAGAATCTGCTCTAAGCTTTGGTGAAAATAAAACCTCAAATGCATGGAAAATAATTAAAAATAACGAAAACATCCGCTAAACTTCTTGCGAACGCCTTTTTTGGAGTAGAGAATAGAAAAACGCACGGTAATACAGCAAATAGAACGATAAGAAAACTGCTTACAAATATGTAAAATGAACATAAGTATAAGTTTAAATGTTAATCAGCATAAAAAATGTATGAATATAGATTTAAGCTTATGAGAACAAATAGATAAGCTAATATATAGAAAATGGATAACATAAGCACGAATTGTAATTGTAATGAGTATAAACATAAATAGAATCCAAATAATCTGAGTGATATGGAGAACAACTGAATTCCAGATAGGAGACGACTGTTAATTTAATCGTCCGTATGTGAGACCTCCACTGAAGAAAAGCGGCGCATATGGCGAAGTGGTTAGAAACGCGCGGCGACCCTATGTGATCAACCAATCGACAGTCGGTGGTTCGATACCGTGTTCAAGGCAGTTTAATCAAGCCTTCCACCGATAAGCGATTGATCGACACGAGATAAAGCGATAATCGAATACAGGATTAAAGCATGATAAGCCGAAAACTAAAATACGATATCGCTAGCCAATAAGATAAAGCTACGAGAGCATGCGGCGCAGTGGTTAGAGGTGCGCTGTGTGGCACACGATGTCGATGGTTCGATCTCGCACTCATACTTCACCTAGCCTTTCCTCCCTGAGAGGTTGGCAAATTGGTGTCTCGCTTGTATGGAAGGATGAAGAGCAGTGACGTAATGAAGACGAACTCACAGTTAGGGTTTAATGAGAAGGTGATGGCGGAATCACGACATCCGTGGTGTGTAATTGTAAGCTAGCTCTCTTGGTATGATGAGAGTCGGGTTCGACTTCCGTCTGGGATTTAAAGTTATCGAAACAAAGGATAAAGTTCACGTGGATGATCAACTCCTGAGGGATGCGCCATGCAGTGGACTCCATTCGTAGCATTATTTGAAGTGATTGGAAGCATATGTGGCCTCCACAATGACTCGCGTTGGCCTCCAGCGGTATCGAGTCAGTCAGTGCTGTTTATCCTCCCAGACAAATCTGAGACCCAGTCTGGTACCAATTCACCGACCCCGGAGGAATAGATGGCTGATGAACCATGAGGACGAGATCGAACCATTAACCTTATGTGCTACGCAGAGCACCTCTAACCACTGCGCCACATGCGCTCTTCAATATTCCCAAAAGCATGTTTTATAACATAGCTAACAAGCAGTTGAATAAAGATTTTTATAGCCCGAAGAATAGTTTCTTTCATTTTTTTTTTGCTAATATCACGAAATTAAGATGAAAAGTTAGTTCGGCTTCAACGATTACTTTTCACATAGATATCATGGTGGGAATTAGCTCAAGCATAAAAAACTGCTGTCGAATGGTAATGTAAAAACTGACGAGAGCGTGTGGCTCAGTGGTAGGAGATGCTCTGCGACAAACACGTGGTCGATCAATCTCTGGTTCGGTCACGCGTTGAAAGCTCACCAAGCGCTGCAGCTCTGCGAAGTCGGCGGATCGAAACCAGACTTCTCTTATACCACAGCTGACTTGATCATCGGTAGGCCACTGCGAGTCATGTAAAGGCCATATTGGCTTTCAGTCAACTCATAGGATGCTATTCTGAAAAGTTTGAAGGAAAAAAACTTCACTAGGAGGTCGATGGGGGATGTGACTGAGTGGTTTGCCATACCGGGTAGCTCATTTCGAAGAATGAAAGCGAAGCGGTGGTCTTGGTGGTGTAGTGGCACCACGCCCCTTGATGAAACGCGAGTTCAAAACTCGGCCGAGGTCGAATTCTTGCCTACCAGTTAATCTGCCTTTACGGTGATTTTAACATCATGTCACTGACAAAAAGTAGTTTTATAGAGAATGAATGTAAGGAAACGAACGACTGCTAGCAGTGCTGTGACTGGCATGGTAGAAAAATGTGATGACGTATCGTGTAAACTAAAAAAAAAGAAAGAATGGGGAATCAAGAAAAAGAGGACGTACATTTGGAGTAAAATCGTTAAGCTCTCTTGCTGATAGAATGATGCGTTGTATCTTGCAGAGGAGTGGTCACAAAACAGGTGTCAGTAGTGCAACGGGTCAAAGCAAACGCTCCCAGATAGGGAGGAATGCGGGTTTTAGTCCCGCCTGACGTCAAAGTTTCGCACCTCACTCAACATCATTGGGTGTACTTGTAGCAACACACGACTGCTATAAACCGGTGAAATATGAAGAATTCTTGCTGGTAGCAAACTAAAATTCCAACCTAACGATATTTCAGTTCGATGAAATCACAGCTAGTAAGTTTGTTCAGGAGAATGGTGGTCGTATTATCGTTAAAGCGATCACATCCCTATCATAGAAACACCTGAAGGCGCCGCTGTGTACCACCATAAGAATAATGACTTACCAATAGAGTGTTCAACTTCGGCAACTTTATCTCGAGTTTTTAAATTTATCTAAAGCACAACTTAAGAGGGCTTTTCCCATATTCGTACCAGTAACCAAAATTTATACAGAGAATCGAAGTTATTTTGAGAGCTTGAAGCTTGAAGGAGGCACAAGCAATCGTCTTCATAGCAATAATCGAGCAACACCTTTTCATTATTCCTAATTTTTAGCCACTCTGATGACTTTCTTGTATCGTTTATAATAGAACACATCACAACATTGACATTAGTGTCGTGATCTTTTTAGTACAGCTAAATATAATTGACTCTGTGTTGTAAAAATAATATGATTGCCTAGTGAACTAACGTTTTTATTAATACTGCAGCTCTATATATGCTTTAATGGTATAGAAACGTGTAGGGTAAGCCGTTCTCTACCAAAGTAAAATGAAAAATCCAGAAATTTTTATAAGATGGAGATAAAAACGTTGATTAAACAACGTCAGTCTCGCGCGCAGCTAATTCTATTGCTGTCGCGAACGGACTAACTTTCAAAAAAAGGCGAGTTTCGGCGTGTGAGGCACGCGCTAGCTAAGTGGCAAATATTT
This sequence comes from Parelaphostrongylus tenuis, assembly GCA_019055375.1. NCBI lineage: Eukaryota > Metazoa > Nematoda > Chromadorea > Rhabditida > Metastrongylidae > Parelaphostrongylus > Parelaphostrongylus tenuis. The sequence goes on from JAHQIW010004724.1 coordinate 34,936, forward strand.
ATGGGACAAATGTTGACGCATGGTGTTCGAAATGTGTCAAATTGCGTGTAGGTGAAGAAAAAAGCACAAAAGCATATATCTTATTTGAAAGCAGCGCATTAAAGTCTGAAAGAACAACATCAACATCACATACTGAGTGCTTTGATGCCCGAAAGGTGGACCATACATGAAGTGGTTTTGGTGAGTTTTGATGATTCAGCTCTGACTTCTCGTAATGACCTCGCTTTGTTTGAAGAAGAAAGAAGAACAGTCGTTGACCTGCCATGGATTGCCGTATAAAGCTTCTTTACTAAACCTTATGTATTCATCCATAGCATGAATAAAGATTTAAATAATGAATTGCGAGCTTGATGGCGAGTGCGGTTTTCCAACTCTAAGAATAGGCATCACTTCACTCGCAATGAGAGTGTTAATTATCTGTGTCATTTCATTGAATGTCGACGTGAATTTTTCCAAATGTATTCGGTAAGAAACAGTTTTTGTTAAAGCACAATTTCGCTGACAAGTTTTATTACTTTGAAAAGCCGACTATCTTCGGACCGCATGAACAATGGATAAGTCTCTTGCGTGATAGACACAAAGTTGCTATGAGAATTTATTTAGCAAACGTTTTGATGTCTTCGCCTTCTTCGGAGCCAATGATTAGAGACGACTGTCCATAGTGGTTCACCTTCGTTGTACGCTTCGTCCTCGCTGTTGTCATTTGAATCAAATCTTCTTCGGGAGAGAAGCGTTCGAGCGATTCACTTGAAAATGCTCCCTTATACAGTAGTTGTTGATTGAAAGTGATGAAAAATAAACAAAGTACATTGAAAATAATGTGATATTAACATACAGTCAGATACATGTAGCACTTTTAAAACTCGAATAACAAAAAAGGTACTTCAGTTGTGTTAATTCGAGGGTGGTCAGAAGTAGAACAACAAAACCTACAGTTGATATTCTTCTTGGCTTCGGCACTGATTTTGTCTGAATCACCAGATTCATCACTTTTTCATGATTTGTAGCATAAGATTTGCTTGACCTATGCCTGCAAAACGCATGTAACTACAGCGAACTAGCACAGACCACTCAATGTTTAACTATTCATTTATCACTGTTGTATGAATTTTTAACAGTCGAGTGAGGATTTCGTGTATAAATCTGATATACTATTTGAACCTTCAAACTGTATCAGTAACTGATGGAAGTTGTATTTTTAGCCGGCTCTATATTAATTTTCCGCCCTTTCTTGTCGTTGCATACCTTTTTTCATATAGACTTTCATATGAAATCAGTTATCCTAGACGTTTAGTGAGTAAAGTCGAGGGTTCGATCAAATTGAATATTCTGAATATATTCAGCCTCCGTGCTAGAGTCAGTACATTGTTTCATAATATAGCTAATCTGCCATGGTGGGTTCATCTTTTATTTCTTGAAGTTCCTTGATTAATATAATTCCAATATTGTTTGGCTAGAGCACTATTCTGAGTTGAAACCATCCTCACCTTCTTTCTGTTTTCCTATGAAATAATTGCCTTTTTTCGTGGTTTTCATATTGAACCAACGTAAAAAGTGCCTTTCTAACCCAATGCACATTACTGGATTTTCGAGTCGAGCAGATCGACAACTAAAACTAACCTGAACCTTCTACAGGTAATCCAGAGAGATCTGAAGTCCTTTCCATCCGGAAGCACTAATATTATTGGAATAACATCGTCACAGAGTGGAAAGTTTGTTAAAACCACTCTGAATGACCACGTCTAAATGAGCAAGTAGAGAGTAGCTGTCGGAATAAACTAATTATGAAAACCTCATGTTTGCCTTACAAAGAAAAAAAAAAACAAGGGATCACGAGAAGAAGATGAAGATAAATATATATAAAAAGGACATAAAATGAATGAGACCTCACTTACGGATCAGCGGCTCCTCCGTGGGGATTGTCCCTGGAGAGCGACGTCGTTCTCCGGATTGGAAGGGGCACATTCGCGTCCGCAGTATACTGAACCAATAAACAGTAAGTTAGCTAAGTGGGGACATGAATTTGACTTGTCATAATGCATTTAATTAGCTGAAAATATGTGAATCAATAATGAATTACACGTCATAATGCAAATTGGCGAGCTATCGGTAATCAGTACCTGTTTTCTGCCTGATGAGCTGGCACGAGACTGCTCACTGGCCGTCGACGTTTCAGTGACGTGACCTTTCACAGTCTAAAAGAGGCAAATTTTGACATGAAGTCTATTTACGCATATACTTTCATACTCAGATCAGATGAAATTCAATACATAGATGGTAAATCGGAAAGTAAACCGCTTTGAGCGTTGCTTCTGGGTTCTTAGCAAGATGTCGAAGGGAAAGTTAGTGTGAACATGATAGGACCGTGGAACAACATCAGGCCACTGCGATCTGGATAAGCAGATTAGATGATGCGCACTCAAGAAGTTAGTTAAGTTGGTGGATTAAAAATGTTATTATTGAATCTTAACTACTTCTAGCCATCAGATAAGTAAGGAAGCTAACTGTAGTTCTAGCTATCTTCTACCCGTGGGCAACATATGGCGTTCTTTATCCATAATAACTATTTATTAAGTATTCAACCTTTTACTCATTTCCAACTAATGTACAGGG
>JAHQIW010004725.1:0-66879 GCA_019055375.1 Parelaphostrongylus tenuis
AGGGTGGCACGGAATTCCTGGAAGGTTTTCCTTCTCGCCCGGTGTCTTCTTTCAATATTTAGGTGCACTGAGCTTCATACGCAATTCGACGTGGAGTTTGTGTAATGATTACATATCGTTTTTCAGAATCCTCCGACACCTGTTGTAGTAGAACAAAACCGGCATCAACGACCATCTAGTCATGGTAAGTAAATTCGAACTGAATTGTTTCTTCGAGCATCCATGTTCCATTCATTGTAGTCGTTTGCGATAGATTAATCGTTCTAGCTGGATTACTTGACATAATCTTATCTCATTTCGCAAGTGAACCTGGTACTTACTTGCATCCGCAAATTTAGTCGTGAAAGTTCCCTTGCACATTAGTTGGAAATGAGTAAAAGGTTGAAAACTCAATAAATAGTTATTATGGATAAAGAACGCCATATGTTGCCCACGGGGAGAAGATAGCTAGAGCTAGAGTTAGCTTCCTTACTTATCTGATGGGTAGAAGTAACTGAAATTTAATAATAACATTTTTAATTCAGCAGCTTAACTAACTTCTTGAGTGCGCGCCATCTAATCTGCTTATCCAGATCGCAGTGGCCTAATGTTGTTGCACGGTCCTATCATATTCACACTAACTTTCCCTTCATCATATTGCCTTAGCAAAAAAAAAGAACCATCTTCCATCTTGCCTCATGAACCCAGAAGCAACCCTCAAAGCGGTTTACTTTCCGATTTACCATCTATATATTGAATTTCATCTGATCTGAGTATGAAAGTATATGCGTAAATAGACTTCATGTCAAAATTTGACTCTTGTAGACTGTGAAAGGTCACGCCACTGAAACGTCCATGGCCACTGAGCAGTCTCGTGTCAGCTCATTAAGCAGAAACAGGTGCTGATTACCAATGAGTCGCTAATCTACATTGTCACGTGAAATTCCCCACCGGTTCACATAATTCCGGCTCCTTTAAATGCATTATAACAAATAGGATTTATGTCCCTATTCAGTCAACTTACTATTTATTGGTTCAGTATACTGCGGACGCGAATGTGCCCCTTCCAATCCGGAGAACGACGTCGCTCTCCAGGAACAATCCCCACGGAGCAGCCGCTGATCCATAAGTGAGGTCTCATTCATTTTATGTCCTTTTTATATATATTTATCTTCATGCTTCTTCTCGTGATCCCTTGTTTTTTATTTCTTTGTAAGGCAAACATGAGGTTTTCATAATCAGTTTATTCCGACAGCTACTCTCTACTTGCTCATTTAGACGTGGTCATTCAGAGTGGTTTTAACAAACTTTCCACTCTGTGACGATGTTATTTCAATAATATTAGTGTTTCAGGATGGGAAGGACGTCAGATCTTTTGGCAATACATGTAGGAGATTCAGATTAGTTTTAGTTGTCGATCTGCTAGACTCGAAAATCCAGTAATGTGCATTGGGTTACACTGTATACCTTTGGTTCAACCAACAGGAAAACCACGAAAAAAGGCAGTTATTTTAGATACGAAAACAGAAAGAAGGTGAGGATGGTTTCAACTCAGAATAGTGCTCTAGCCAAACAATATTGGAATTATATTAATCAAGGAACTTCAAGAAATAAAAGATGAACCCACCATGGCAGATTAGCTATATTATGAAACAATGTACTGACTCTAGCACGGAGGCTGAATATATTCAGAATATTCAATTTGATCGAACCTCGACTTTACTCTCTAAACGTCTAGGAAAACTGATTTCATATGAAAGTCTATATGAAAAAAGGTATGCAACGACAAGAAAGGGCGGAAAATTAATATAGAGCCGGCTAAAAATACAACTTCCATCAGTTACTGATACAGTTTGAAGGTTCAAATAGTATATCAGATTTATACACGAAATCCTCACTCGACTGTTAAAAATTCATACACCAGTGATAAATGAATAGTTAAACATTGAGTGGTCTGTGCTAATTCGCTGTAGTTACATGCGTTTTGCAGGCATAGGTCAAGCAAATCTTATGCTACAAATCATGAAAAAGTGATGAATCTGGTGATTCAGACAAAATCAGTGCCGAAGCCAAGAAGAATATAATTAACACAACTGAAGCACCTTTTTTGTTATTCGAGTATTAAAAGTGCTACATGTATCTGACTGTATGTTAATATCACATTATTTTCAATGTACTTTGTTTATTTTTTATCACTTTCAATCAACAACTGCTGTATAAGGGAGCATTTTCAAGTGAATCTCTCGAACGCTTCTCCCCCGAAGAAGATTTGATTCAAATGACAACAGCGAGGACGAAGAGTACAACAAAGGTGAACCACTTTGGACAGTCGTCTCTAATCATTGGCTCCGAAGAAGGCGAAGACATCAAAACGTTTGCTAAATAAATTCTCATAGCAGCTTTGTGTCTATCACGCAAGAGACTTATCTATTGATCATGCGGTCCGAAGATAGTCGGCTTTTCAAAGTAATAAAACTTGTCAGCGAAAATTGTGCTTTAAATAAAACTGTTTCTCACCGAATACATTTGAAAAAATTCACGTCGACATTCAATGAAATGACACAGATAATTAACACTCTCATTGCGAGTGAAGTGATGCCTATTCTTAGAGTTGGAAAATTGCGCTCGCCATCGAGCTCGCAATTCACCATTTAAATATTTATTCATGCTATGGATGAATACACAAGGTTTAGTAAAGAAGCTTTATCCGGCGATCCATGGCATGTCAACGACTGTTCTTCTTTCTTCTTCAAACAAAGCGAGGTCATTACGAGAAGTCAGCGCTGAATTATCAAAACTCACCAAAACCACTTCATGTATGGTCCACCTTTCAGACATCAAAGCACTCAGTATGTGATGTTGATGTTGTTCTTTCAGATTTAAATGCGCTGCTTTTAATTAAGATATATGCTTTTGTGCTTTTTTCTTTACCTACACGCAATTTGACACATTTCGAACACCGTGCGTCAACATTTGTCCCACATGTTTACCTCCTAACTAGCACGTGCCTCACACGCCGGAACTCGCCTTTTTTCAAAAGTTAGTCCGTTCGCGACGGCAATAGAATTAGCTGCGCGCGAGATTGACGTTGTTTAATCAACGTTTTTATCTCGGTCTTATAAAAATTCCTGGGTTTTTCATTTTACTTTGGTAGAGAACGGCTTACCCTACACGCTTATACACCTTAAAACATATATAGCGCTGCAGTATGAATAAAAACGTTAGTTCACTAGGCAATCATATTATTTTTCCAACACATAGTCAACTATTGTTAGGTGTACTAAAGAGATCACGACACTAATGTCAAAGTTGTGATGTTTTCTATTATAAACGATACCAGCAAGTCATCAGTGTGGCTAAAGATTAGGAACAATGAAAAGATGTTGCTCGGTTAATTGCTTTGAAGACGATTGCCTGTGCCTCCCTCAAGTTTCAAGCTCTCAGAATAACTTCATTGTGACCAAGTGCAGATGGTTGTGGCCGTCAACCAACAAGCCACGGACTTGACAAGCACATCTGCTTCCCTACGGGTGCAATCCTCCGCTGTCACCACTTCGATACACAAGGAATGTTGATCTCTGCGAGTTTTTTTGTTCATATGTGCGATAAGGAGTCGATTACTTTTCCATCACAGAAGAGAGCTGTGTAAAAAGCCACAGGCTTTATGAATTGTACTAGAAAGTAATGCATACTTTTCATTTGTTCAATATTGTCGCCTCGAACTCACTGTCATCATAGATGCGCCTTCCCATGTGGTCTACTACAGGAATTTCGAGCTGACTGACCTCCTTATGTCCCTAAAAGGTGAAACTTTCTGAACTTCACACAATATGGTGGTTTATTCTGCCCAGTCACATCAAGAGGAGGGATAATCACAAAGTGGTCAAGAATGTATTGTTGATCAGATTCAAGGCTCCATTCTTTAATGACGATGGGCGCTGTTCAAACAAACCTGAGGTTTAAATGCAAGAAATTAATCGACTTCTAAGGACTATACATGCCTGAAACTTGTGAGTTTCTTGTTAAAAAAAAGATGTCTATGGCTATAAGAAGGATGATGCCTAAAAAAAGACGGTTTCACTCTCATAAGCGACAAAAATTCGCACTAAGAGTTGCAGATTTATTCATTTATGCAGAATTGTCGTTGTAACGGAGAAGTGCTCCCATCAACTGAACTCTACTTCATAACAACTATCGGATCCCGCTGTAAAGTTCGAACAACGGACGGATTGCAGAATGCGTTTTTCTCATGGAAACTCAATATTGTGACACTCGGTCTTTTTAATAAGAATATTTTCATGAAAATCCCCTTACTGGCACTCTGTATTTCTGTAGCGATGAACTGTTTTTAACACACAAATAACTTGTAAGTTTCAATAATCCCAATGCCAAACTCGAGCGACGGGCTAACCACTTAGAGTATGAATCGTAACCTTCTTTTCATTCTTGCGGCGTTCTATAAAACTTTCCATATAACCAACTGAAGTTCCAAAATTGTCGAGAATTGATCTATTGAATGACTACCAGAGCTGTCGCGAATAGCTATCCACCGACGCTACCAGAGCAAATAAAGCAAACTGAGAGTGAAACATGATCTTCTTTACGCTACGTCGCATTGAGAAGGACTTTCTAGTAAACTAATACACTAAAAAGCAGTAAAAACAATGAGCAATACTGGATCAGTATAAGTACAATGGCTGTCAGCATAATAACTGGATTTATAGAGCAATATTGCTTACCCGATCAAGCTTGTTAAAGGTTGGTGGCTGATACTTATGACAGAGATATTAAAGAGTGAGCAGTGAGTAAACGGTGGCCTAGGTGGTGTAGCGGTAGCACGCGCTTTCGGTATGGGTGAAGCTCTTGAGTTTATTCGAAATCTAACACACTATTGGAATTGCAGGGATCTAGGCTTTTGGATATTTACTATGAATTTGAGAAAAAAATGCTGTCCAGAGAGCTTTGAACAATCGCGTACTAGCACAGATACACGCCGGCCTGAATGGGTTAATATTTCTCAAGAAACTGAATTTTTTTCTGAATTTTCGCTAATATATTCGATTCTCAATGAATATGACATAAATTGAAATCACATGCAAAAAATGATGAAAATACTGGTTACTAACAAGGAACATGCACGTCAATGCCATCCAAAATACACAAAATAGAATGGGCACTTTCTTACAACGAGACACGGTAGCAATACGTAGGGCCCATGGGCTGGCTTACACAGCGTTTGTAAAGTGCCGCTTCAATCCCCCAGTAGCACAGATTTCATTCTAGTTGTTCCCATGTTTTAAATCCCTTTCGATTCTCTGTATAAATTATGGTTACTGGTACAAATATGTGAAAGAGCCATCTTAAGTTGTGCTTTAGACAAATTTAAAAACTCGAGATGAAGTTGCCGAAGTTGAATACACTAGTAGTAAGTCATTATTCTTATGGTGGTACACAGCGGCACCTTCAGGTGCTTCTATGATAGAGATGTGACCGCGTTTACGATAATACGACGACCATTCTCCTGAACAACCTTATTAGCTGTGATTTCAACGACCTGAAATATCGTTAGGTTGGAATTTTAGTTTGCTAGTAGCAAGAATTCTTCATATTTCATCGCTTTTTAGCAGTCGTGTGTTGCTACAAGTACATCCAATGATGTTGACTGATGTACAAAACTTTGACGTCAGGTGGGACTCAAACCCGCATTCCTCCATACCTGGGTGCTTGTGCTCTGACCCCTCGTAATACTGACACCTGTTTTGTGGCCACTCCTCTCCAAGCTACAACGCATCATTCTGTCAGCAAGAGAGCTTATCGATTTTACTCCAAATGTACGCCCTGCTTTTCTTGATTTCCCATTTTTTTCTTTATTTTCATTTTACACGATACGTCATCACATTTTTCTACCATGCCAATCACAACACTGCTAGCAGTCGTTCGTCTCCTCACATTCATTCTCTACAAAACTACTTTTTGTCAGTGACATGATGCTAAAATCACCATCTAAGCAGATTCACTGGTAGGCAAGAATTCGAACTCGTCCGAGTTTTGAACTCGCGTTTCACCGAGGGGCGTGGTGCCACTACACCACCAAGACCACCGCTTCGCTTTCATTCTTCGTCATGAGCTACCCGGTATGGCAAACCACTCAGTCACATTTCCCGTCGACATCCTAGCGGAGTTTTTTTCCTTCTAACTTTTCAGATTAGCATCCTATGAGGTGATTGATAGCTATTATGGCTTTTCGATGACTCGCAGTGGCCTACCGATGATCAAGTCAGCTCTGGTATCCCGACAAGCTGGTGTCGATCCGCCACTTCGGAGAGCTGGAGCGCTTGGTGAGCTTTCAACGCGTGATCGAACCAGAGATTCGTCGACTACGTGTTTGTCGCAGAGCATCTCCAACCACTGAGCCACACACTTTCTTCAGTCTCTACACTACCAATCGATAGTAGTTTCTATGCTTTAGCTAATTCCCACCTTGAGATCTATGTGAAAAGTAATCGTTGAAGCCGAACTAACTTTTCGTCTTAATCTCGACTTTACTTAACTGCTTGTTAGCGGAGACATGATGTTATAAGACATGCTTTTGGAAATATTGAAGAGCGCATGTGGCGCAGTGGTTACAGGTGCTCTGCGTTGCACATAAGGTGAATGGTTCGATCTCGTCTTCATGGTTTACCAAGCCATCTATTCCTCCTGGGTCGGTGAATTGGTACCAGACTGGTCTCAGATTTGTCTGGGAGGATAAACAGCACTGACTGACTCGATACCGCTGGAGGCCAACGCGAGTCATTGTGAAGGCCACATATGCATCCAATCACCTCAAATGATGCTACAAATGGAGTCCAATGCATGGCGCATCCCTCAGGAATTGATCAACCACGTGAGCTTTATCCTTTGTTTCGATAACTTTAGATCCCAGACGGGAGTCGAACCCGACTCTCATCCATACCAAGAGCGCTAGCTTACCATTACACACCACGGATATCGTGACTCCGCCATCACTTTCTCTTTAAACTTAAACTGTGAGTTCGTCTTCAATACGTCACTGCTCTTCATCCTTCCATACAAGCAAGGCACCAATTTGCCAACCTCTCAGGGAGGAAAGGCTAGGTGGACTATGAGTGCGACACCGAACCATCGACATCGTGTGCCACACAGCGCACCTCTAACCACTGCACCGCATGCTCCCGTAGCTTTATCTTATTGGCTAGCGATATCGTATTTTAGTTTTCGGCTCATCATGCTTTAATCCTCTATTCGATTATCTCTTTATCTCATGTCGATCAATCGCTTATCGGTGGAAGGCTTGATTAAACTGCCTTGAACACGGAATCGAACCATCGACTGTCGATTGGTTAATCACGTAGGGTCGCCGCGCGTCTCTAACCACTTCGCCATATGCGCCGCTTTTCTTTAGTGGAGGTCTCACATGGGGACGATCAAATTAACAGTCGTCTCCTGTCTGGAATTCAGTTGTTCTCCATATCACTCAGATTATTTGGATTCTATCTATGTTAATACTCATTACAATTACAATTCGTGCTTATGTTATCTATTTTCTATATATTAGCTTATCTATTTGTTCTCATGAGTTTATATCTATATTCATACATTTTTTAGCTGATTGACATTTAAGCTTATATTTATGTTCATTTACATATTTGTAAGCAGTTTTCTTATCGTTCTATTTGCTGTATTACCGTGCGTTTTTCTATTCTCTACTCCAAAAAAGGCGTTCGCAAGAAGTTTAGCGGATGTTTTCGTTATTTTTTATTATTTTCCATGCATTTGAGGTTTTATCTTCACCAAAGCTTGGAGCAGATTGTTGTGGTTATTTCAATATAAAACACTCATATATTTATTCCAGGGCGAAGACGTCCTGAGAGCAAAGAAAAACGAGTGGTGTTGGTGGACGAGAACGCCATCGAACGGGTTCCTCGGTATTTGTTTTGGCAGCCAACGACTACTCTTCTAGCGACAACAATCGTTTTCGCTCTACGGACAATTCCATCCTCAAACAAATGTCCAAATGTCGTAGATCAAAATGATCACAAGAAGATGCTCTTGATCATGGTAAAGATCAAAACATGACGAATTCATTTGAAATAGTCGAGAAAACGAGATGTGCGCGAACAATCTCTTTTCGGATCCAATACTGACGTCGGTTCGATTCGCCGTTCTAGCCTCGTTTTTCAGTGTCGTCTCGACACTTCTCTTCGTCCTCTGCCCTATCGATGCTATCAGTGCTGTCCAATGGGAACATTCCTGTGTCGGTCCACGTGTCTATTACACCGCCGCCGCCACCCCGACACTCTTCCCATCATCTCGACAAATCGCCAGCGTGACGTGCTAATTGCTGATGAGGTGACCGACCAGTGAGGGACACGGCGGTTGTTCTTCATTTCCTTTTCTCTCTTTCTTCTCTTTTTTCTCATTCATCTCGCTTATCGATTTTTTGAGATCAAAGTTACGAGTTTAATTTCTTTTCAAACCCTTGTGAAATTCGTTTGACACATTGTCAAGTGGAATGGTGTAGAAAGCAGCCTGCATCGTTGTCATCGATGTTCGATTTCTTCGATTGCTCCATTCCTTCTCATCTTTTCACTCTCTAATTTCTCATCGTTCCAGAGGGTATACTGGTTAGTATTCACGCTCACATCAGTGACGATGGATTCTGTTTCCATGGGGGGGGGGGGGGGGTAGCCCGGATGAGATATGACACTGGGAAATCCTCGCCCAGACCCTTCCCCCCTCCCTTCCTCCTCCTCCTCTTCCTCTTCCTCAAAACAGGAAGCATTCTGCTGACCTCCTCATCACCAACACAGTAGTTTGTGCGTGGGTGGATGATCCGTACTTTGTAAACAAGAATGGTTCGCGACACACACAGAATGTTGAGTGATATCGGAAGTTTTAACCTCAACCTGGAGTTGAACCCGCGTTTGACTCTTTTCGGGGGCCTGTGTTGACCGCTGCTCTGCCGCCGGCCTGTTATACTATGATTTTCGCAACACAAGGCATCGATCTGGTAACCAACCACCAGCGGTTAAGCCTGTCAAACACATATCCGCATGGAATCCACTTAGCTGAGAGTTATTGGATCTATGTAATCGACAAGGATTCTTTTCCTTCAGCCTTTTCAGCGGTGGTCTGATGTGACAACTTGGTATCAAATATTGGTGAGTGATCCTATCGCAGAAAGAGTGATAGCAGAGCAGGAGCCGCGGCAATGCAGTGGCTAGAACGCGCCTTTGGAAAGGGTGTGACCCGCGTTCTATTCTCGCTGGAGGTTTAAAGTTTTGCATATCACTTAATATTATTGGGCATTTAATTATGAGATCATATCACTGCTTTAACTTTCGGGACCGTGGACGTGCGGCCTCTTCATCTCTAACTGGCAACTCTGAATGGTCTGCTCGACCTCCTCTGCAGCTCTATCCCCCAGCGTGCCATTTTACGTACCAACTTGGGATTGTTAGACGCAGCGCGCTGGGGTTAGGGATGCAGGAGTGGTGGAGTAGACCGTCCAGAGTTGCCAGTTAGAAATGCGGAGGCCGTGCGCCAACGGTCACAAAAGATTTAAGAAGCCGTAAAATAAAAATTCGAGCCATAACACATTTTTTCAAACGAGTCCTTTTCTTATTTGGGATCAGTCATGTGTTGAAGGTAGGTTAGCCTAGACTTTCTTCCTTTCACCAACCACGGTGGTGGAGAAGAAATCACTTAGAGTCTAAGAGCTATCGAGCATTATGTCTGTTTCTTAGAAGAAACAGTCTAGGGAAAAAATGTACTTTGGTCGCACTCTATAGGGAAAGTCTCGCCTAGTTGTCGATAGTGACTCCGACAATCGCCGTACGTTTCTTATCGGCATTTTCCTGGCCGATCGTCTAAGGTGGCGGTGGTGACCTTCGGCAAAGTCTCTCACTCGCAATTTGTCGTTGTCATTTTTCGTTCGCCATCAGGACTTAATCTCCCTACACAATGGCGTTCGCGAAGCTATTAAAAAGCATCACCGTCGGTCAGGAAACGCTCAAATACTACGACTTGACCGCCTTGGAAGACCCCAGATACGGTTTGTAGCTTTACACCGTGTTCAGAAGATCTGAAACTGATGACCATGATGATAGCGAAGTCCTTCTGGTTTCAGATGAGCTTCCAATCTCTATTCGCTATCTTCTCGAGTCGGCTGTACGCCATTGTGATGGTTTTCACGTGAGAGAATCCGATGTCGAGACGATACTCGACTGGAAGCAGAGTCAGCTTCGTCAAGCTGAAGTCCCATTCAAACCGGCTCGAGTCATTCTTCAAGATTTCACGTAGGTTTGTTACCCCAGTTATATTGGATTATCATCGTTTTATTACTAGATGTGGCGGTACATTTCTCTTATCGCGACGCATTTTTCAATCCTTAATTGACAAAGCCTTTTTCGTTCTTTCCTCAAAGTTTCAGTGGCCATTCGATAGCTTAAGTCTCGCTCATTTCAAGACTACACTTGGTTTCAAGAAACACTTTCTTAATGCACTATAGCAGCGAAAATAAAATTGAGTTTCACACTCGGCGCGTAGCTTTTCTTCGGCTATGCGTGTGAATGGCAGCGTGGATAGGGATCTTGCAGCGACGACACCGAGACGGCTACGATTTGGCCATGGTCTCAATCAGTTTTAGTGGTTATGTGTTAGCCTAAGTTTACATGTTTCCGAAGCTAAGTTTGGTTTACAAAAAGGTCTTCATAGAGCGACAGGGGAGCGAAAAGAGGACAACGTTTTGCCCTCCTAGGATTAGGCTTAGTTGAGGGTTTGTCTGACAATGCAGAATGAGCGGACCGAATGTGAAACTCTAGTTTATTTCCGCTCTTACAGCATATTTGAAAGAAGCATTTCTAGGAAGAAGCGCTGTAGTAGTATCATTGAGATTCAAGCTATCGAATGCCTACTGGAAGTCCGGGGAAAAATCGGAAAGTGCCCCGGCTTCGAAGTGCTAAAAAATATGTCCCAATAAGAGAATTGCTTGGAGGTGACCGACCATATCCAGGCTTTTCACCATTTAGTGGAGTACCGGCTATTGTTGACTTGGCCGCAATGAGAGATGCTGTGCAGTCGTTGGGTGGTGATCCGGCTCGAGTGAATCCGATTTGTCCTGTTGATTTGGTCATCGATCACTCGATTCAAGTCGATCGCTATGGAAGGTGAGCTTAGAGCGTTCATCGTTTCATATGTTGTACGGTTTAGGGAGTTTTTGTTTTTTTAGTACTTCGATGTTAGACGTCGATAAATGAATATTTGACGCCATTCGCTGGACAGGAATTTTCCATTGGAGTGTTAGTAGTCATTCGAAAGCATAAATCGGAATTTATCCATTAGTTGACCGCCATTTCGACCCCTTGTAAAAAACGTATCTCTTGGTCTTTTTCAATTTTCAAATAGTTGTTGGATAGCACAAATCAAAGCAATCTGAACCGTGTGAACCATCTTAGAAAAGGCCTCATTGTTGCGCTGAAAGAGCAAAAATAATAATTTGTTTCACTTTGAAAGATTTCTCGCTAACCTAAGCTTTTCCTTGGGAGTTTCATTAATCAATCGATGGATCAAATCCTAAGGATTCCAATGATCTATTTGGTTTCTACGGCGGATCTGGTATAACGCTGTAACGGCCAAAAGAGGGTTGGGTTTCGGAAAAAATGGGTCACTTGAAAACGTGTTTTTTGATCGTTTTCAATGTTTAAATAATCAATTGATAGCTTAAATCAAAGGAATTTGAATGATGTGATTCTTTCCAAAAAGTCCTTGTTATTGCGCTGAAAGAGCAGAAGTAATATTTTATTTTTCATTGAAAGATTTCTCGCTGACCAAAGCCGCTCTTCTAGAGTTTCAACAACCAAACGATAGACCAAATCTCAGGGATTCCAAAAATACTTCCTATGGTTTTGATGAACTTCTTAATGCTTCATAGGAACAAAAAAAATGTTGATTTTCGCACTCAGGCGCACGGGGCGTCCCAATCATGAAGACTTTTTCAGAGTACATGCACAGCATGAATCAATACTATCAGCGCAATAACAAGGTCTTTTTGAAAGTGAAATACATTCTTCGAATTCTTCTGATTTAAGCTGTTCGATTGATTATCAAAACATTAGAAACGATTTAAAAACACGTTTTTCCCAATGGATCAAAATGAAGAGAAGGTAGTTTAAGTGACCCATTTTTCTGCCATCATAAAAACCAAATAGATCGTTGGAATTCTCAGGATTTGCTCTATTGATTGGTTAATGAAACTTCGATTGAAAAGTTTACATCAGCTTTTCAAAATTTTCAATCAAAATCAAAGAAAAAATCAGAGAAATCTTTCAATGAGAAACAAAATATAATTTTTGCTCTTTCAGCGCAATAAAAATGCCTTTTTCAAGATGGAATACACCGTTCAAATTTTTTGATTTAAGCTGTCGAGCGGTTTTTAATCGTCTGGAACAAGCGCGAAATACTCTTTCTCTGAAGGTTCGAAGTGGCGCTCGATTAATGGATGAGTACCTATACATCTCTGCTTAGAGCCGTGCGTTGTCGGTTTCACAGAATACCCTTTCAAAACGCTGTAAAATCCAAAATAAAATCATGTTTTCCCCCCTCCCCGCGAGTTTTTTTTTCTCATGCAAAAAATTCGCTGGAAGTACAAAAAGCTTATAGTATCTGGATCAACCGTTTTATATGGAGATTTTTTCCAAAGTGGAGAAAAAATTCCCATTGAAAACAAGTTGTACCCTACATATCTAACCCGTATCGTTCGATAGCCCTGCTCCCAACCCCTCGTGAGTTTGTCGGTAAGTAAACTCGCCGAATATGTGAAGCCCGATCTTGTTTTCCCTGCTACAATGCAGTGAAACGGTCTTTCCTAGAAAGTAAGCACAGCGTTGGAATCACTGAAACCTATGCTATTGAATGAGTACTGGTTTTTATAAAAAAAGACCTTTGTCCGGCGAGGTGTGAAGCACAAATCTTTTCTTTCTGCTACGGCGCTAATAAAAGATTTTTGCCAAAAAGCAAATACATTTTTGAGATCTTCCAGACTTGTGCTATCGAAAGTGTACTAGCACTTTGAGGAACGAGTTTTGTACAGCGAAATATTAGCAGGATTAGAAAAAAAAAACATGTGGTCGTGTGAAACTTTTTTCTTTGTATTCTACAGCGCTGTGGAAGAGTGTTTTACAAAGTTGGCCATGTACGGCTCCAGCGAAAGATTTAAGCTTCCGAATGATTACTGACATTCCTATGAAGAAATTTTGTCTAGCGAATGACGTCAAATATTCATTTATCGCCGTCTAACATATAAGTACCGCTTTCTTTTTCTACAAGGGAGAGATAATGACATCGCTCAAATGACTGGACAATAATGTTTAAAGATATATCTTATCGACATGAGCTCTTCATATTTGACCGCTTTTAACGGTGGTATGATATCACATAAATACCTAATGACGTTGAGTGATGTGCAAGATCTTAATGTCAAGCGGGACATGAACTTGCATTTCATCCTATCTGAGGCGCGTGCTATGACCCGTTGGTTAACGACGCTTGTTTGTGATCAATTTTTATGCTCTGTGACGCATATATCTGTTAGCAATCAACCGTCAAGGGTTCGGGCTGGTAGTTGATATCGACATTGAACCCGGTCGCACTGACAGAGATTGGATGTATACGCTATCAACAGATTCTTTTCATTTGGCCTCCGGGGGTCGGCAGTGCAGCTGCTAAAACTGCGCTTCTGGAAAGGGTGAGATGCGAGTTCGAGCCCCGCCTGACGTCAAGGTTTTGCACATCACTCAAGATCACTGGCTATATGTGCTCCTCGATTTCTATAGTAAATGCTGGCGCATTAGCAGATCTAAAGATCTTCTACTTAAGAAATCTTTTTGATGATCTTTTAGATCTCTGAAAGGTGATTTATCGTTTCACAATGAATTTTCAGCACGGATGCACTTGCATTGAACGAAAGCATCGAATTTGAGAGGAACAAGGAACGATTCAATTTTCTGAAGGTGAATCCAACAATTTTTATCACAATTGTCTTCTATAGCCTAAGAGTCCTCATTAAGTCGCCCTGTTTTTCCTCGGATGAGTTCATTTTTACTCAGCAACCCGCAGCTTTGCAGAATTTTTGTTTTGAGAAGAATATATTGAAAGTTACCGCAATACTTTAGCGCTCTAACTGTTTCCCCCTATCGATCAATAGCTATAGTTATGATATAGTCTTGAGTCTTTGGACAACTTGACCCGCGTCGCTAGTCCCTCCTCACCGCGCGCAGCGGCGAGCAGTCTACTGAGCCGAGTGGGAAGGTTGCTGGTTCAGTCCCCTACCACGGCGCTTCACGGCTGTTTTTTTATGTCATTTTT
Organism: Parelaphostrongylus tenuis; assembly: GCA_019055375.1. Classification (NCBI taxonomy): domain Eukaryota; kingdom Metazoa; phylum Nematoda; class Chromadorea; order Rhabditida; family Metastrongylidae; genus Parelaphostrongylus; species Parelaphostrongylus tenuis. Next base: position 14,365 of record JAHQIW010004725.1, read on the forward strand.
TATTTTTCAGTTCAATACGCACCATATCACTAGCACACCATATCTTTTATTGTAACGCCGCATAACAAGCGAATAATTAAATAATTAACTTATTTCTTACTAAACAATCTGTAACATACCACAATACTTATATAAGTAATTTATTTATATATAGAATAACAACAATTATACAATTACAGTGCCAAGACAGTAAGAAGACAGTGAATACTTCTAGAATATCTATTTTTGAATACGAAGAGTAGTAGATTTCTGTAAATGAACCTTCAATACTAATCGTCATTAAACGGTGCCACCAAAAAAAACCGCTGTGAAGCATCCTGGAAAGGAATCGAACCCATTGTTTTCTTTTCCCCGATGACTACCATCACTAACCACTCGGCGCTACGAATTGTTCGTCGCCGCGCGCACCCGCGGAGTGAGGCTATCGCCGTGTCGTATCCAACGGGTTGAGGTATCCGACTGGGTGCCCCTTTTTGCCTAAATTCTTCCAGTTCCACTGAGTAAATAACCTTTTACGCTACATATCGCACTCGTTTACTTCGTTCTAATCTGACAGTTTAGGAGTTCTAATGCTAAGTTTAACGTCATTGTAGGGCTTACCATCGGATTCAGCTGTTTGGCGGAGAACACCCTCCCCCCTCATTTCTTTTCCCTTTGGGTACATTTCTGTAAACTCCGAACGTTTCTCAGCACTCTGCAGACAACGCCTTCCATTTCTCTCAGACTTTGAGTAGTCAGTCGATAGCCTAAATCTCGGCGATTGCGTGTATTAGCGAAGCAGTGCGTTGGCAAGGAATTCTCTGGAGTTTTTTTTTGTCTTCGTGACTATTTTTCATCTATAAGTTTCTAATTATTTTTATTATTTTCAAATATGTTTTTTACTTCCTTGTTACCGCCGTTTTTTATTGATTTCTCCTCCATTTTTATTTTATTTTTTAAAATTTAGCTTAGAAATAGTGAAGGCAAAATGGGCGTCAGTAGTACAACGGGTCAGAGCACGCGTTCGTGGGTAGAGTGAGGTAGGAGTTTGTGTCACGCCTGACGCAGAAGTTTTGCTCGTCGTCTAAATCACTGGGTTTATTTGAGATTTTGCTTTAACAGTCGTGTAGAGCAGATTTTCGAGGTCATTTTGATATATAACACCTATAAACTTGTTCAGAATGAAATTGTCCTGAGAACAAAAACTATTGTTGCCGCCACACGAGTACCGTTTCGTGCCAAAGCAGCAGTTGAACTCAGACGACACTGTGTAGCATCAACAATCGTTTATGCTATGGGAACGATTCCATCTCAGAACAAATGTATAAGTGACTTATATCAAAATAATCGTAAGACTTTGTTCGAAGCCATGTTGAAACACAAACTTAAATACTTGAACAATGACAAAATTGAGTTTCAGACTTGCTTGATGCGCAGTTTTTACTCGGCTAGGGTGCGTGGGTGGCAGTGTGGATTAGAGTCGGCTAGGGTTTGTAATGTAGTCATTTGATAGCATTAATTCAGGTAATTTTAAAGCCGAGTTTCATTTTTTGGTTAGGTATTTATAGAGCGCTGGAAGAGCGAAAAGATGCCTACGATTCGCATTCCTAGGCTTAGGATTAATCTTCACAGCGGGTTTATTTGGCAATATAAATAAATAAGCCTAGCTCGCAGGACAATACTACAAATTTTTTTCAAACTCTATCACACAAGAGCTAAAAATTTCCACGAAATAGAGAAGTAAGTTCTAATTTAAGAATGAACATGCGCGCGATAATTTATGTCCCAGTGTGAAACCCAATCTTATCTTGGATGCTACAGTCCTCTGAAAAGGTCTTTCGAGCAAGCAAGCACAGTATTGAAATGGCCGAAATTGAAGCTGTCGAATGACCATTAAATGCTTGGAAAAAAGCGAAAGAGTTCTGACTTTTGTAGGGCTAAAAATGATTGGAGAAGCGGGAAATCGCCTCCTTTTTTAACTAAAACATTGCGAATGTAGTATATTGAAAGTGGCCTGAGATCTACTGCCTTGGCAGAAGGACATGTAAGTCAGTTACCATTCCTTATGAATGAATTCAATGCAAGTTTGTAGCAGAAAAGTCGACAAGTTGCATTTTTTTTTCTTGTTGGGGCGGAACCCATGGCATTATGAGTGTGACTGATATCATTGAGCTGATTTACCGACCTTTTCCTTGGGTAATTGAACATTTGTTGCATTATGGTCATCTTTCTCAAGTTTTCCTATTGATTCTAGTGGGGATCGAAGGCGTTCGACAATCTAACAGTCATTCCTCCAGGAGCTGGAATCGTACATCAAGTCAATCTCGAATATCTATCGAAGACAGTATTTGTCACTGAGGTGATGTTCAATTCAGATCCCAATTTGCATGACTTTGCCCTATGTGATCAATACGTTTTCAGGACGGACTCTTGTATCCGGATTCGGTAGTCGGTACCGATTCGCATACAACGATGATTGACGGAAGTGGAGTGCTAGGTTGGGGTGTTGGTGGTATCGAGGCCGAAGCTGTGATGCTTGGTCAAGCGATATCGATGGTCTGTATAGACGTTCTCCTTCCAGTTGACTCCTTTCAAAAGTTTCTCAAGCAAGGCACCATAAATTCCATTTTTAATTCTATTTTTTTCTTGTGTTGGAGTACATATGGCGCAGTGGTTAAATGTGCTCTGCGTCGCATACATGGTGGATAGTTCGATTTCGCGCTTCGCTCATCAAGCCATCCATCCCTTCGGAGTCGGTAAATTGGTACGACTTATCTGGGCTCGATAAAGAATTAGGCCACCGCAAATCATTGTAAAGGCCCGCTATGCATGGAATCAACTGAGCGATGCTAGATGAATACGAATGCATGGCACATCCTTCAGGGATTGATTGACGCCGAGAGCTTTATCTTATGATTGTAATGTGTGTGATGCTGGGTCGTCTTGTACACAGTAATTTTGTCTCTTGTTATAGCTGCTAGTTCAGGTGATTCCTGAAGTGATCGGCTATGAACTTCTCGGCGAACTTGATGACACCGTAACTAGCACGGATTTAGTTCTGAAGATAACAAAGGTGAACTTACTCACGAATTTTTTTTACCATTTCTTTAGCCCTTTCTAGATCGCGCACCCACGGTCATTGCATCTCTAATTGGCAACTCTGGGCGGTGTGCTCCACCTCCTCCGCATCTCTAGCTTCCTGCGTGTCGCGTTTAGCAATGGCAGCCTGTTACGTAAAACAAGACATGCTGCTGTTCCTAACACTGGCACGCTGGAGGTTCGAGATGCAGAGGTGATGGGGCAGACCCGTCCACAGTTAACAGTTAGAGATGCAGAGGCCCGTGGGTCCACTGTCGCAAAAGGGATGGAGCTCTATTTTCTTGGAAACAAAGTCTCAGAAGTTGAACTGGCCTTGCTCCTCTGCTGCTCCTTTTCAATTCTTCTATCGTTTCAGAATCTTCGTGCGCTTAACGTTGTTGGAAAATTTGTAGAATTTTTTGGTCAAGGAGTTGCTTCTCTATCTATTGCCGATCGAGCTACAATTGCTAATATGTGTCCGGAATATGGTGCTACAGTTGGATTCTTCCCTGTAGACAGGCGAACTGTTGAGTAAGGTTTTGAAGTTTATAGATACTTAACAGAATCAGTAATCCCACAGATTACACTTTAGCTACCTGAGGCAAACGGGTCGTGATGAAGCATACTGTCAACGGGTACAGGACTATCTACTGAGGAATAAGATGTTTGTCGATTATACTATGTCGAACAGCATCGCTTATACCAAGGTTTGTACGGTTTTAAATCAACTTCCACGAACCTCTTTCGGCACCGTTGACCCGCGACCTCTGTAACTCTAGCTATCAACTCTAGACGGTCCTCCTGATATCTTTTCCCCAGCGTGCTGCGTCTTACAATGGCACGCCACTGCTTCTAACAATGACACGCTGTAGGTTAGAAATGCAGAGGAGATAAAAGAGATCGTCCAGCGTTGCCAATAAAAGATGGAGACCGTGAGTTCGCACTCCCTAAAGGGTTAACTTTGGATCAATCAATCAATAAATTTTCTAAATAATCCGGCATGGACGGGGGATGGGTTACAAAATTCTCATTCACTTAGCTTTTCGGCAAGTGTGGCTCAGTGGTTAGAGGTGCTCTGCTACATACAAGTAGTCCATCAATTGATGGTTCATCCCCAAGCCCTAGGCTCACCAGGCTTTCCATCCATTCATGGTCGATGAGTTGGTACTAGACTTGTCTGGGAGGATAGCAGCAGTGACATGATGCATCGCTGAACCATCGCGAGTCATTGTAAAGACCTGATATACATACAGTAACCTCGAGCGATGCTGAATGAAGGCGAATTCATGGCGCATTCCACTGGATTGATCAGTGCGCAGAGTGTCCTTTATTTACTTCTGTTTGAACAAGGTGAAACTGCCCTCCGTCGTAATGACATGAAGTTTGCCATTCAGGTCTTGTCTCTGGACCTGAGCACAGTTGTGCCGTCTGTCTCGGGACCAAAACGTCCTCATGACCATATCGCCTTGTCTTCTCTTCATGCTGATTTTGCAACAGGTCTTACTGCTAAGATTTCGTTCAAGGTGAGATTTTACAACTGTTTTTAGCAGTCTCAGAGATGTATCCTTCTTATTCTACCAAAAATACTGTTCATCGCCTCGAAATTTCAGGGTTATGGTTTGAAACCGACGGACGTTGATAAAGAAGTTGTTATCACTAATAAAGGCAGAAGTGCCCCTCTAACCCATGGTTCTGTTGTAATTGCAGCTATTACTTCGTGTACAAACACTAGCAACCCTAGCGTTATGCTCGCAGCTGGACTCGTAGCCAAAAAGGTGGGTCGCCTTTCTGCGAACATTCTACTTATATTTGTTTCTTTGCTCCTCACTCTGTCTTCTCGAACTCATTGTTTATGGTGCTTGGGTTTTTATCGTGTTCCTTAGCCCTTTGGGGACTATGGACCCGCGGACCATGCGTATCTCACTGGCAAGGCTGAACCGTCGCTCCACCTCCTCCATCACTCTAACCTCCAGCGAGGGAATCACTGTCTGTCCCACTCCCCTTTGTCACTCGACAACTCGTCCATCGGGAATTAAGTTGCTGGCTCAATCCCCTACCACTACGCTCCAATTGTGGCTTTTTTTGTGTTGTTATCTTTTTATTCTCACAAAAATATGCTCAAATGACTGACACACCATATTTCATATAGTAGCATCGTAATACAAGCGAACAGTGTCATTTAGAGCGAAGAAAAAGTTGGATATGCGCTGTGATTCCATGGATCTACGTTTAAATCAAAAATGGTGGAATATTAGATAACAGAGTATTTTTTGCTATAATAATTGCGTCATAGAAGAACCTTCAATGTTAATCGACTTCAAAAAATAACATCAAAAAAACTACAATGAAGCGTCATGGTAGGGGATTGAACCAGCAACCTTTACTCCGCACTGTTCGTCGCGCGCCATTGTCTCAAGTGGCAGTGAGGAGTGAGACAAACAGTGATTCCCCACGCTGAAAGTTAGAGTCGCATAGGAGGTGGACCCTTGCCAACTTAGCACGTAGAGGCCGTGGGTCCATGGTCCTTGAAGGGTTGGGAATTTTTGAGTGCTCACCTAGCTAAAAATCGGAGCATCGACCGTATCTTTTTTACGACTGATAGCATCATTGTTCGACACGTTCTTCATATGAAACTTGATAAATTTTTAAATATTTCTTTCTTTACCCTTTTCTTGCTCTTGAAGGTTTGCCATGCTTTTAGGCTTTACTTTGCACCATCGTTTTCTGCTTCAGGCAGTCGAACTGGGATTATCTGTGCAACCATTCACGAAGACATCGCTTTCTCCCGGATCTGGAGTTGTTACGAAGTATCTCGAAGCGTCTGGTCTTCTTCCGTATCTTGAGAAACTTGGCTTCCATGTTGTTGGTTATGGATGTATGACGTGCATAGGGAACTCTGGCCCTCTTGAAAATGAAGTATCAAGCGCTATCGAAGAGGTTTGTGAAATCTTATTGATCACATATTGTTGCAGTTAGTTTTTCGTCCTTTCTATGTTAGTTTTTTGAGTGTGGAAATCAATTTGAGTTGATTTCTTACCTTATGGGACTTCGTATTTTTTCGCTGTTAGGACGTATAACCTACGTGCCGTCACACAAGTCGGGGAACATAAGAGAACTATCAAGTATATAGCGGTCACACAGAGAAAATCTGGAAGCGCTTTCATCACGTCGGTGACACAGCTGATCAGAATACATGGATTGAATCAGCCGGCTTTATGATGTTTATGATGGAAATGAGAAGCTAAGGTCGAGAGAGCATGAATGATTCCATGAATTGGTAGCAACTTCTACATTTTTCGAAGGCAGATCGTACTATAGAAATCGCAACTCTTTCTTGACCGATGCTTTCTAACCGATCTTTCTGAAGTATGAAACATGTGTTAACTTTGACACATTCCTCCTAACATGTTTTCCCGCACGATTGGAGTTCAGTATCTCTGAGCACCGGTTTCAGTTTATAATTCCCGTAAGGCCCGGAAAAGGCGCACTGAACCGGCTTATTGAGGCAGCCATTCTATATTTCGAATCTCACGAAGAAGAACAGGAAAAGTGGCCAGAAAAGCTTGAATTATGGCCCTATTTAAAGTACTGTCGAATCGTGCATGGACGCTAAAGTGTCCATACTAGGCAGAAAGTACAGATTGGTGCAAAAGTAAATGCGGTTCATGCATTATTTATTCTTCAAGTCGATATTGGAGATTATTAGAAGGCCAAATTTGTTGTTAAACTCGAAATCTCAGATCGCAGTCAGTTTTATCCCAACTTGTATTGAAGCGCTTTCGAACCAGCTGAGGAACAATGGCATGATAGTAGTTACTAGATAATTTAACTCAATAACTGTTTCAAAAATTTAGTGACCGTTAGCCCACGGCTTCTGCATCTTTAATTGACAACCCTGGACGGTCTGGTGCACCTCTGCTACCTAATCCCGTCGTGCCATTATTAGACGCAGCACGCTGGTGGTTAGAGATGTAGGGGGGGGGGGGGGGTGGAGCGGGACGTCCAGAGTTGGTAGTTGGAGACGCTAAGGCCGTGGATCCACGGTCCCGAAAAGGTCAACGAAAATCAATGTGGAGATGGAGGACGATTGTTCAACTGTTCGAGAGATCGACTTTCTATCAATTTCAGCATTAAAGTTAATGACCAATTAAATATGGTAACTTAGCTCTTTAGCTGGCACAAGGTTGGTAAACGACGTTGGTGTTGTCGTTGTTGTTAACAACAACAAACAACGACAACACCAACGTCGTCTACCAATTTCGTGCCAACTAAAGAGCTAAGCTACCATATTTAATTGATCATTTCATTGTAAGGAATGTTGCATATACTTCCTCTTGTCTGAATTTGCGATTTTTCCATTGCCGCATCTTGAACCACAGCGATTGTTGCAGCTTTTGAATATATGTACTAATAAGATCAAACGTTCTTTCCAGGCTAATCTTGTTGTTGCTGGAGTACTGTCGGGTAATCGGAATTTTGAAGGTCGTGTTCATCCACTAGTTAGAGCTAATTATCTTGCGAGTCCTCCTCTTGTTGTTGCTTATTCGATAATTGGGAATGTGAACAAGGATACTAACACAGTTATCGGTAATCCAATCTTGTTCTCCAGACGAATTCTGTCTTGAGTGCGAAATAGCGCTTTTTATCTCTGTTTCAGCAACAACACCCTCAGGTAGAGATGTTTATCTAAAAGACATTTGGCCAACACGCGAAGAAGTAACAAGACTCGAGGAGGAGTTTGTGAAACCACAATTCTTCAAGGAGGTGAGCAGTTATATGGAGTACACGCAGGATTTTTGGCATAACATTTCTGCCTTGCAGGTCTATGCTAAAGTGAAGCTTGGATCCGAACAATGGCAGAAACTTACAGTCCCATCAGCGACGCTCTATCCATGGGATTTAAGAAGTACTTATATCAAAAAGGTCCCTTTCTTCAACAATATGGTAGGTTTTATCTTTGTGGATCTCATTTCTTGCCCTCCTCTTCTCCGCCTCTATCAAAAACACATGTTAAGGGCTCCTTATTATGACTTCAACGACTCTTTGTCTGCAAAATGATATCCTTCGTTCGTTTAGACCGTTGACCTTTTGGAGCCACAATCGATCGCTAACGCTTATGTACTGCTGAATTTGGGAGATTCAGTGACAACTGACCACATTTCACCGGCTGGATCAATTTCAAAGGTAGTCACTGATCTCGCAAAAATTCATCATCATTTTTCTTGCTCATTTTCATTTAGACCTCACCTGCAGCTCGATATCTAACTTCGCGAGGCGTCTCTCCAGCTGAATTCAATACGTATGGCGCTCGTCGTGGAAACGATGAGGTGGTTCTTCTATCTTTTTTTTTTTTTTTTTGAAAAGCGGACGCTCAGTTCAAAGGACTGGATGAGACTTTTTTGCGGAAATACAATAGTTAAAGACAGTTGCTGCTGAGGTGGTGGAGTATTTTGTGGCATCTCTGCTATAATTGTGCATCGACTATTACAGTTGAGATTCTTTTCCGCATCAAGCAGGGATTTGTGGAAGGGGTTTTTTCATTGGATGAAAATTTTTAGTAAGAGTGGTAGTAATTAGTCGAAAGCCCAGATGTTGAGGAACTGCTGTTTGCGCTTTTTTTGAATAGACCCTTTTACAGCGGTGTAGCAAAAAGGAAAGACTCTTGTTTCACACACACGTATTCTCGCTGATCGGAGCTCTTTTCTTGAATTAAAAGTAAATATTTGGTAGCGTAAGTTTTGATGATTCCAACGCTGTGCTTATTTTCTTGTAAGACCGGTCTCATCCCCATGTCATAGGGAAAATAAGATTGAGCTTATTTAGAAATTTTTGCTTTGACAAAAATCTAGACAGAACTTGTGACTCTGTAAATAGGGTTACACTTAGTAGGGGGTTTATTTAGTGATATGAAATGAACGTGAAAGGCCTAAGCCGTGGACCGACAAAGCAAAGTTTCGTCTACAATTACAATACGAAAAACCTAGGAATTTTTGCGAGCCGGAGAAAGAATTTTTGAATAAGTAAGAATATTTGCTCGATAACGGTCCAAGCATGTAAAACACAAATTTAATTCCCCTGCTACAACACTGTAAAAAAACTTTTCTCAAAATACAAGTATATTTTCGAACTCTTTCAAATCTACGCTAATCGATGGTTGATAAAGGTTAGGGGAAAAGCTTTGTCTAGTGAAATGTGAGCGGATGATAATGAGTGTGCGCGACATGTTTTAGACATAATATTATTCTAGTGCTGCAGCGCAGGGAAAAGGCCTTTCTAGAGAGAAAAGTGCATGCAGCCGTTCCATGAGAGTTAAGGTTTCGATTGATTACTGACGCTCCAACCACAATCTTCTACTGATGTTCTGAGCTCATCTTAAATCATTTTATATAACCCATCTTCACGTTGTATCACACGGATCCCAGTAGTTCCTAGCACTCTATTCATCTCCTTGTATTCGCCGCTTCTTTGAGGATTTCGTCTTCTTCAGGAACTTAAAGAATACTTGCTCGGTCGTGTCTCCTTGCAATTGCGACGATAGCCACGTTCGGGCGTTCCTTAGAAGCGTTCATTCATTGACTTCCGGTGCTTGTTGGGTCATTGGGAAGCGGATCAACTCCTCACCGAACATCATTAACCACGCAACCACCGATCGATATTCTAATATCCAGAAAAATTCAGTTCGAATTTGCAGCCAGTGGCAATTCTTGAGATAGTGTAAGTGGAAATACTTCCGCTTCTGATTACGTTAGTACTGGCTGATTGTTGACAGAATCGGAAAATATCGGTGTTATAATTCTTAAAGACGTTCTTTTTGACAGCTTTTCAATGAGTGGTTCTAAAAACATTTGGGATGAAGATGTACGTATTTTGCGAGAGCGATTGCCAAAGGCTGGACCGTGGTTGATGGTGAACGAGATTTCTGATAAAATTTATCACACTTTTCGTTTCGAGTGTTTTCTTGAGACAACGCTCATAGTTTAACATATCTCATAATTGATAAATGAAAATCGAGAAAACTTATCTTGATTAGCTGGCGCAAACCCCTTACAACACTTTCCTTTGAGTGAATCTTACTGATCAAACAGTGTCAAATGATCGTTGTCGTCGTATTCTCTTAGTATAGGATGCTGAGAGAGGATTGGTAAAGGACGAAAAGAAAACCGCCCGACTGATGAAACTGTCAAGGTCGGATTACGTGTATCGGGCTCTATAAGTCAGCCCTATAACAGACCACATGACGTGTTGGCTCGAATAATAATTATGAGATTTGGAAAAATTATTTGGAAAACAACGATGTATTGGGAGTAATGTAGCAACTAGTGAGATTATCAGGGAAATAAGTGCATAATTTTTTACGTGATTAATTGCTCACATTGTACCGTTTTTAGCACTTCTTTCACTTCAATCGTTCACTGTGTTTGCATCTCACGGCTATCGGTGAATGCTGGTCGATTATCCTTTCTCGAATTCGGCGATAGCATGCTACTACATTCTAAGTTCTTAATCACAATTAGTTTCCAACCGTTGTAGATCCAAGGAAGATTCCAAAAGAAGGCAGCAGCAAGTTCAACCCCGAACTGATGCTTGATTCAGTGCAAGATCTGACAATAGGCTCGCGCCCATTATTGAACAACTTCACCACTATGTTACTAGCGCTTTATTTTCGCACATATACTGTAAAATATAGTGTATGAATGATATGAAGAAAAATACAAACAAACGGAATCATCTTTTTGTAGCATCTAATGCGACATTTGCTGAGATTAAGGCATATTGAAAACTTGTGCACAATATAATAAACTGTAGGTTTGATTGCATTGCTAGAACTGCCATAGTGTCTTCCATGTGACTTCTCCTTCAGATGTCAATACACCTGCCCAGAAAACCTGAATGCTACACATTTTTTCTAGGTAATGGCACGTGGGACATTTGCCAATATTCGTCTTGTAAACAAACTTTCCACGAAAATTGGTCCTTACTCTCTACATGTTCCTTCAGGAAAGGAGTTGGATGTCTATGATGTTGCTATGAAGTATGCAGAAGGAGGGCACCCTGTACGCTTTTCGCTTCTACTCTGTGTTATTTCTTTGTCTAATTTTTTCTCCATATAGGTTATCATACTGGCGGGCAAGGAGTATGGGTGCGGATCGTCTCGTGATTGGGCTGCTAAAGGACCTTATTTACAGGGTGTCAAGGCTGTTGGTTTTCTGACTGAGCTTCTTAGTGCACTGCATTCTTTATACACACTTGATTTTCAGGTTATTGCTGAATCGTTTGAGCGAATTCATCGCTCGAACTTGGTTGGAATGGGAGTAATTCCTTTGCAATTTAAAGATGGTGATAACGCAGAAAAATTAGGACTGACCGGAAAAGAACAATACAGGTGAGGTGTCATGTTATCCTTTGAATATATAGTGCGCAACTATTCATGGTTTAGCATCGCGCTTCCTGTAGACCTCAAAATCGGGCAGCTTCTCAAAGTTGTGGTCTCTACTGGACAGATCTTCGAGGTATTCACACTGACTGCTTTCATATGCTCGTTCTTATGCCACAACCGGCTTGCTTTATTCGATTCTTTTCAGTTTGATAGTATAGAATTTGAAACCGATCCATTTCTTTGGACAAGAACTTTTCATAAGAATTTTAGTAATCATTTGAAAGCTTACATCCCTGACTAGCGCGATACGTGGCCTTTTTCCAAAAAGACTTCGGGAGCACTGTAAAATTCAGAATAAATCTATGGGAAGCACGAAAGGCACCGGAGTCATACGTTTTTCGAGTTTCCTTTGAAGGGGAGGAACAATTTCTGATTGAATGAAAAGTCACACTAAACCTGTGACCTGCCGTGGCGCCCCCAATAGGTCGCTCTGCCTGCCAGTCCATATAGTTGCCGGTTACCAAGCGCGCTGATTTGTGAAACACGATCTTACGCTCCTCGTTACATTGCAGTGAAACGGTCCTTTCAGAAAAGCATGACATTGGAATCTGCGAATTTTAAGCTCGAACGATTACTAGTGGTCTAACGAAAGAGCTCTGTACTGCGAGAAATATGTGCGTGTGACATACAGATGTTTTCCTTTCTCTGAAATGAAATAAAAAGCCTTTTAAAAAATGGCCATGTATCGCGCTAGCCAGAGATGAAAGCTTTCGAATGATCTCTAGCAGTCTTTGAAAGTTCTTGTACAATAAAATGGGTCGACCGGTTTCTAATTATGTGCTACCAAGCGGAAATGTACCCTTTATTTGTAGTCTTCTTTTAAGAAGCTGGAAAGCATGGACGAGATTTTCAGTTACTTTCGATTGTAATGCCACTTTTGTTATTCTATGATGTTTCAGGTTATATGTCGATTCGACACCGAAGTTGAACTAACATACTATCGTCATGGTGGGATTCTGCAGTATATGGTTAGGATGCTTATTCAGTAAATTTCAAATCTTTATCATAACTATGGCCACTAGCTATTGCCGGTGATACAGCATGGGTAATTTTACAGCTGAGGACATCTACTTTTTGATTTTTGTTACTAATGATGGTATCTTTTAATGTGAAGTATAGCTCGTCTGTTATTAGGTTGCACGTGCTCGCGCTGTAGTGTTCCCAGGATATTTCATAGAGAGATAAGTAGGAATGGTTTTGAAAATTTTAGCATTATAAGAAGTAAACTGCTCAAGGCTATACTGGCAAAGCAGTGTTCTCCTCTTTTTTTCCTTACATTTGTTGAACTAGATCGTGTTCATAATGAACTAGAGAAAGTTTTGCATGATGAACTTTGTAAGGTTCTGATGTATTTGCGAGAACTTTGGTGGTTCTAAACTTATGTGGCAGATACTTTGGGTGATACGTTATGAGATAAAAATTATTTCTCAACCTAAAGAGTCAGCACTAAATTATTCTTTTGACCATGGAGGTTTTTTTTTCTCGATGTTTTGCTGGAACTAACGATTTTCATAATACATTTATTTACTGATCTTCATAATCTTGAGGTTATGACTATCTAATGTGAGTACAATACATTCTGCAGGAATAAGACGATGAATAACGATGAGTCCAAAGAACATTGAAGATGTTAACAATAAAATAAGCTAACATTTTCCCTGGTGTTTTAGGTAAACCGTATGCATTATTTTTGATGCTAGCGTAACTTACCACACCCAAGGAATGTCACTACAGTGAGTTACGATCACTACACATATGACTAAGTAGGTGTGTTGGAAGAAAAACAATAGATGCTATCAACAGATCTGTCTTTACTATAATTCTAAATATTTATGTGATAACAACTGCAATAGGTAACACGTAAAATACGAAATCCAAACCTATAATTTCCTCGGACAACAAATTCCGGTATTCCAAGGTGTGAGCGATATTTTACAAACTATTTCCATTGACATGGCGTTATGGTTCATGTGTTGTTTTGATTCAATCCACTTGATGATGACTGAAATCCATCATTTTGTTGAGGGGTGTAACTCAACCATGGAGCATCGTTCTCGTATTCCCGTACAAAGTCAAATCCTCGAATCTTCTGAAGAAAAGACTTTTTCGAGAGAATTTGTTTCTTTGTTATCTTTAAAACACCGTATAGTAATGCTCACAATAGTCTCCGAAACAAAATCACAGGCCACAAAACAGTAGACAGCCTGCAAAAATTCGAATTTTCTATGAACATATACTGTAAACACCAGTTGCAACACATACGCAAGTTTTATTAATCTATGTACCATGCGCTCGAAGTAGTTTTTGATCATTAGATTTTCGAGATCATACTTTAGAAATATAATTGCTTACCAGGTAACCGATAAACATCACATAAACAACTGTTGGTATAGCAAGAATTGCCAACACGAACCACTCGGAACCAATGGACGATATGACGTAGTCGAAAATGAAGTATATGTTGATGGCTATTATAATCGTTGCCGCAACCAGCGCAAAGATTTGAAATGATCTGGAAATCTTGCATTTTATCCTAGCACAACGACGAATTCCTCAAATTTCAGGCCAAGTAAGGATAATGAAAGTCCGAATTTGGAGTTTGTTGATTGTTACGGTATCCACTCCGGTACTAAATCATACGAAGACTTAAGAAATGGCATCAAAAAGATAGAAAAGAAACTAGTTTATTGCTACCTTTTACTTACTGTAGAGCTTATATGTTCAGTAATACGAGAAACGAGACAACTTAAGTGATTAATTTGATAACATGTGAGAAAAAATGGCACATTTTCAGCTCCACAAAGGCTGTGCGAGAATTCATTATGGAGAATTATGGGCAAAAGACGGAACATGAAAAGATTTCTGGTTATATAAAGATCTCTCGTCTACAGTACCTAAAGTGAACACGGAAATCATACTCAAGCAGCTTGATTACGAGTTCATCAATCCACAAAAATCGAAACACTGGTCTTCATCTAACTATTTTAGGAATAAAACGTTATGCTTCAATAAAACATGACTGTTTATTTTCAGCGGAAAAACGCAAATTTTTGCAGTCGTTGTCGGATTAATATTGTCCACTCTGCACTGAGGGTATTTACTTTACATATTACTACTGTAAACATTGCCGTCGCCGATGTTTTGACTACAATCACTTGAGTCAAAATGTCATCGTAGAAACCGGAATTTCTTTTTACATCAAGCTGAAGAGCCATAAGGAAGTGGGCACTAGCGCGGTTGTTAATGATGCAGTGTATTACAAAACGCAGTATTAAGTAGCGCACTGGCTCGGTTTCCTCCCTTAGCACTGATTTTCCAGTCACTCAGTTGAACGCCTCATTTGACTACATCCAAGATTACAAGGAGACTCGCTTCGACCAACATTCTACGTTATTCATAAAGATGACGAAGTTCTCAAACAATAGTCAAGGCTATATGTGGAATGATTGTGAACCTAACAACATATTTCAAACTTTTCATTTCAAGCCCTTTTGAGCGTCAAGTAATTTTAGGGCGAGATCTCAAAAAACGGTCGAATATAGAGGTATGACTGAAGACTTTGTGTAGGATGTATTCTCCGTAACTCTTCAGCTGTAACGGATGGAAATCCCAACAATAGTTGTAAGAACGGATTGTGTAAATTAAATTTAATAATGGATAGTAAATCTAACCATACAAGACTTTCACATTTCGATCTACTAGAAATTCTGCTCATTTCACGTGCACAATTTCGCTTGTCATCTGGCGAATTATATTTATCAGATGATCAAAAATACAACCTGGAACTTCTGAAGTCGTGCATAATTTTCTGACTAGATGTGAATGTGATGATAGGAATCAATGCGAAGGGCAACTGCACCATTTGCACACAGTTCAAAAAGTCGTTCATGCCTAAAAATTTGTAAGTGTTCAACATATAATGAAAATGTCTTAAATCTCTCTAACTTTCAAATCCACGGAATTATCAGAAAATGTGTTTTATTTCCATATATTTCTTCAAAGTTTCGAAACAAAACAAAACAGATTTGGTTTCTTCCATGAACGATTCAGCACTACTCGCAGCCTTAACTGTCAGATTTAGATTCAACAGACTGACGACCGTGGTTGATGTATTCAAAGACAGCAAGTGCTGATTTTTTTTGACAATAAACGACAAATTACTTTTATCATATCATTCTAAATCTTCTGAGTAGATTATCGTTTTATCATTTCATTCTATTTTAGCATTTCTGGGTGTGCTCATTAACAAAGTCTCAATTCTCCATGCTTACTTCAACATCAATATTATTTCGCTGCAGATGATCTCGTCCAGAGGAGTTTTCTTCAATAGATTATTAGATATAGCGGGTAGCTTTTCACGAGCCATTCCTAACATTGCATTTATGTTCAACAATCTGTCAAAGGAATGCAAAAAGTGCTATAAAAAGTCTCTGTGAACGACTGAACATGCATGTTCTTATCTTGATAGACGTGGTCGTCAATCTATTCAGCGATATTTATAAAAACTGCTCAGATGCTTTAATGGATCTCATGTTTGAAACAATACAGCTTAGCTTGTAATGAACATTATTTATCGCAACGAGACCAGTGGAACCTGTAATTTTTTGCAAATATTATGCAAGTTCTCTAATTGTGCCAGCATGGGATTCCGACTTCCTGTGCTCGTAAAATTTGTGCTTCTCACCTTTCATAAAAACCTCGCATTTCATAATTTAAGGATTTGAACACGTCGAAAGTCACTCAGAATGACACATTAGTGTTCCTCACTGTACCGCAGGAGGTTTAGATTATCATAAATGGTAGCCGAATTTTTGAAGATTTAAGTTTCGTTCCAGTTTTTTCAATAAAGATTCAAACAGTGAATACTTTTTCACTTTCTTATTGGTAAATTATTGCATTTTGCCAAAAATGAGCAATGGCAGTTATTTGTAGGAATCGCTGCTGACTGCAAGAGAAACCAAATAACGGGCTCGTTTTACTACGACTTTCCATTTGGTACGCATTTGAAGTACATGGAATGGAATGTCAAAAAGCGTAAAACTTACCAGTTAAATTATTCACACCGTTGGCAATGAAGGTAACAGCGAGCGTTGGCAGAATAGCAATGGCACGAGTGACCAAAACTCGCTTCCACTTTGGCCATGAAACTTGAATGAAACCCTAAATCATCTTTTCACAAAGCATGTTAGAAAACAGTTTGGTAACCCACACAAAAATAATCACTTTCAAAAGGCTCCATTAATTAAAACACTTTGTTAGAAATGTATTTCTTGATAATAGCATAAGATTTACTTCCATGACGAACTGCCCAGCGTTATGTGCCAGTCATTGTCGAACTTTGACCAGCGGCAAAAAATTCCAATAGCCCAAATATACAGAGAGGCGAGGCCAAACTCACAACCCAAAAAAATTCCGCCCTAGATAAAACGATCATTATTAAACATAGAAACACAGAAGAAAACACACACAGGGCTTGGTATGCAGCACATCAGCTGTTGAACTACGCTCAAATGTACCTCTACCCAGCAAAGAAGGAGAAAAAGGGAGAAAGAAAGAAAAGAAGAAGAAAGAAAAAGAGTAAGGCGTACAGTATTTAAAACCCTGAAGGATGCGCTATAAATCTGACTTCATTAACCAATGTTTGAGGTGATTGAATGCATACCCGGCCTTTACATTGACTCGTGCTGGCCTACAGACAAATGAGTGCCGTCATCTTTTCAGACTAATTTAGCACCAATTTCTGACCTGTGAGAAATGGAAGGTTAGATGGGCTGAAAACGCGGGAATGGAGCATGGACCAATGCAGAGTGTGCTGGCGGACATTTCTAGAACCTCATTGCAAGGAGTGAACAAAAAAATTAGAATCCATTCGTTTTCTTCAACCCTCAAGCATCGTGTGTGTTCCCTTGAGCACACAATTTTACAAATCCCTACCTCGTTAAATGCAGAATTTTTTACTAGACTTCTAGAAGTTATTTGATAGTTTAGATCTACTTGTTAGTGCGGTGTAGGCGACGTAGTAAAAATCACCTTCGGTGTGCATTTCTTACACAAGTGGCATGTGTGCTTAGCTTTTCGTTACACTTTCGATAGTCGTCCAATAGTTAAGACTTCCTCAATTACAATACCGGGTTTGGTACTCATAAAATGTCTACATAGAGCGCTGTAAGAGCAAAAAAAAAAGACTACCTTTTGCTCTCGGAGTAGTTAGTCTCTTGTTTGAACTTTATAGCTAGTTTATTTTTCAATAGAAGATGGAAATAAAAAGTAATACCTACAGAACGTTAGAAGAAAGTCTGTTTCTCAATTCTGATACTGGAAACTTAGAAAATTATCAAAACAAAAAAAGATCTCTAATTAACAACAAAAATCGCGCTATGCGTAGTTATCTGAACTACCGCCTCGAGAATATGTGATTTTCGTTCTTGACGAGAAAATTTTTCACGGTTTCGAAATAATCTTCGGATTTTTCCGTGATATACTGATACTCCACGATTCCCTTTACACGTTCATATACTTTTGGTGCTATCTCGATACATTTTTTAGACACCTTGTTATCTGTCTTCACACTGTTTCTTTTTGTTTTTTTTTTTCACTACCTTATTATGCGTCTTTATACTGTTTTTTTTTTGTTTTTCTTTTAACTGTGTGGATCCCACTACTTATGGTATTCAATCGTTTTCTATTTCGTCTTCTTCTCAATGTCGTAGAATACTGAAGCGGGATTTGCAACTTCGAGATTAGCCTGGATGTGACCTTTTCATAAAGGCATTCGTTGTCAACCCGAAGAGTATTATGGGGTGGAGTTTGGCCCCAGGCGCAACGCGATGAGCATCACAACCACTCTGCCATGGCTCCCCATTTCTTTAACTCAGCTATCCGAATAAACCGGGACCGAAGGTGAGACGTGATTTTTCCTTGGCTGCTATAGCGTACTAATAAGGTCTTTTCAAAGATCGAACATAGTGCTGATATTTTGTTTATTGAATGATCACTAAATTTATATTTAAAATGGAGTGGTTTTGAAAAGGTTAGATAGAACGGTTGCTGCCGTTGAAGGTGTAGAGAACTTATGTCTCCGATATGACTGGACATTTGAGGCTCGTTACGATAGCAGGGTAAAACATAGATTAACTTCTTCAAAGTAGCTAGCAGCTTGCACAGTATGCATTGCATTCCACAGCAATCGTGATTTTTTGATATTTACAGGACTTAAGGGGTCGTAAACATAAGAGTTATAAAAGATATCTCACTTTGTTGTTGAACAGGCATATAAGACTTTTCTAAAACGCCATCCCCACTTTGAAGTTGCTTAAAATGAAGTTTTAAAAAGTTAGAGTTTTAGAATATGAAAAAAAACAAGTAGAAATAAGTTCATAACATTATGACAAAAAAAACTTTTGTGTTCGATAGCCAAAACCGTGATTATTCTACATAGATTATGTAGAATAGATATTACTGAACACAACATTCAAAACATTACACAAAATAAAACAAAACTTTGCGCTAGTATGGTTTCATAACTTTCACCCAAAATAAATAAGTTAAAGCGCACTAATGAACGCATACTCTGGGAGCATTTAGCCACTCTGAAAAGTCTCCTCAATGTTTTACCATGCTACGGCGACCAAAAACTGCCCTAAGTGTCTCGCCATATCGGAACGTACAGTGCTCTACATTTTTAGCCGCAACGGTCTCGGTGTTTAATATGTTACCGACTGAGAGACAAATATACTGGTATGAATGTACTTCGCCCATTTCGCTTCGTATTCCGACATACACGTAACACAGGATATTTCCTAAGTTATGTTTACCACGGACACCACCCTCTCACCTTATAAATATCTGATATTGCAGTGTCGTTGTTATAAGGAAAAGCATTTGGATCAAATATTCCATGTCTTCGATCGCAAGATGTCCGCTGAACAGTATCACATAATTTGTAAAGTTGGATCTATTCAATAAATTAAGCTTTGTTCACCACACTTGAGTGAGTTTCTTAACCACTTACCACATCGTAATTGGTTTTTTTATAGAGCCCATGGGCAAACACTGCCACAACAAACACGTTGATGAAAAAGCTGCAGAACAGTGCTAGTGAGGATTCGAGTGTATAGTAGAAATTGGCTTCGGAAATGCGATCTCGATTGCTACGATTCACGCGTCGCGACTAAAGTCTTTTCTTAAATAAACGTTCAGAGAAATCAGTGGAGCGGACAAAGGTGAAAGTACTTAGCGTATGAATCGATCATTGAGCGTACCTTGACTAATGCAGAATGTAAGTAGAGATTATGTGGCATAATCACCGGCCCCAACTACTGAGATTCCTTGGCAAAAATTCTTCTCTCCCACAACCTGAACACCAGGGAACAAACATTCCTGACAGAACGGAAGGCAACGATGGCGAAACGACGAAATACTGCAAAAATTGGCATAATCTTCTTGACAGTTCAACGATCTATGTTAGCCTACTTTCTCGAATCGTGAATTATGAGAAGCAGCAATAGGTTGTCCAAATCTTTGATAAGACCATGGTAACTGATTGGGGGTATAAAACTGACATCAAACTAAATAAACGTTACAGAAGAGACAGAGTAAAGGGGGAGACGAGACTCCAAACGTTCAGTGGAAAACCTTCCCATCTACAAAGATTGACGAGGTCAAGGAGCTTCATGAAAACGCCATCGAACGGATTTCTTGGTATACTGGAGATAAATTTTGCCCAATCAGTCACAAATGGGTCAAGTGGAGAATAAAGTGTAGTAGAATAATCGCTAGTACTTTGAATAAATCAACTCTCAAAGAACTAAAGTAGTCAAGTATGTGTCACAATAACATACTTCGTACCCAAACGATAAAGCCATAGTTGAGATCAGAATGGCGAAAACTACTTCCAATTTGCGTACACCATATCGGTCAATGAATAAAAATGTAAATGTGTCAACTATAGTGACCAGCACACCTGCCCATAGTGGAACCCTAAATCTTCAACAATAAGAAAAAACATGGCTGAGCTCCTAGTGATTACAACCGGCCGCAGTGCCTCCATAAAAGGAAAATGGAATATCATTCGAAACCATCATTGCTATTGAACACAGGCAATGCAAGTCGAACTGATGAGTTGCTTATTAAGTAAATGAATATGCCTTTATCGCACAAAAATGAATAAAAAAGAAATAGGAGTTTAACGATAAGCGAAGTAATATCAATTTGTGAACTATTGCTCAACATATAACCATTAGTAATTTGGATCTTTAATTTACTACGTATAACTACTATCAATGGTGGCTTGATGCTTCACGAAGACCAAATAGAAGTACTATGACAAACCGGAATAAATTTTTCATAGCCGAAAACGTCCATGCTGAACAGGTTCATAATTGTAGCAAAATTAGCACTATGCAGCACTGACTAAATTACAAGAAGAAAAATTTGTCCGAGCACCCAAGATGCTCATGTAGTACAATTTCTTAGCAAAAGTTTGCTTTTTGTAGAAGTTGCTCATCTTCATGAAGTCGGAGAAATTATTAGGAGAATTTTTTTTGAGTGGATTCCATATTCACATAGCCGTGATTGACATTAGAGCGAACGACAGGAACAATTGCTGCGTTCACCTATAATCCTCCATTGTTTTTCCTGAGGTTTTAAAAACATTCAATGCCAGGGATCAATATTATCTTCCATATCTCAAATCGTCGTGAACTTTGTTCATTAAACCAGAAACCAGTAGAATCTATAGCTTAATATTCTCCAAATAGAAATCCTTTTTACTGCTTGTATAATATATTATTCGATATATTTATCGACCGTTAACATATGAACGAACTTACTGTTAGCCAAAGAAAAAAAAAACATACCACCCTTTGCTGACTAAGTAGATTGCTATTGCAGTTCCGATGACTTCCTGCATATCACTACAAATGATAGCAATTTCAATCATTACCCATAAAATTAAGCGAGCGGTACGAGGATAGAAATCATGTGACACCTGGAGAGTACATCTTACCAAGAAGTTTACTACTCATTCTTAACTAAAAAAAATATTCACCAGAAAACTGTGCTAAAAATAAGAGAATCGGAGCGATGAAAAAAGAGAGAACTAGCGCACACCTCGGCCATGTGCTTTCCACTGACAACACCTAGTCGCGCCGACATTCGTTGCAGCAACATTCCAATAACATGAGCGGAAAGTAAAACCCATAATAGCTGGAAGTGATATAAGTACATCCTACCAAACATCTAAGAATCGTTTCAGTACAAGGATCTCTACAACCACTTCCTTCATAAACTATGGTGGTAAGCAAATAGATTCGAACGTTTTCAACATTATCCTACTTTGTACTGAGCTTTTGCACCAGACTGTAGATCACTTTCGATGTTCCCTGGATCGAGATAGGCAATACTCATAAGAAATCCTGGACCCGTGAATGCCCATAGTGTACGCCAGGAAAATCGGTTCTAAAAAACAAGGTTCCAAAAACATTTTCCAAGAAAGATTAATAATTATGATTTTTCTTTGTATATGTTTGTCTCTGAAAATACATTTCCGATGATGTGCGATGCGTTTGTAGCTGATACGTGGAACGACACTGAAACTTTCGTCACAAAATTACGAAAAGTGATTGCGATCATTCATTCATTTTGCTACCAACTTTGAAACGACCACGTCTTTTTTGTGACTTTTTCCTGCGCTCTCTAATACAATATTTTGATGTATTTTTGGATTTCCTCATAGTTACTAATAGTTCTTTATTGCCCAGATTTTTTCAAAGGTCATGTTTATGAGAGTACTCAATTTCGTATGCAGTGAAAGACATTTTCCAATAAAGAATATTGTGGTTCTTAGTACCTGATTTTGCATCAAGTGTTGGGTACATTTCGACATTTTTACCACATACTTGATATACCTGTTACCCGTTCCGCAAGAAGTTGGTAACTTATCGCAGTAAAACAGGGAAGCATATAGCTGTCAAAAATGGAGAAATCCTTTCAATCTTGAAAGATTCTGAAGAAAATAAACTGAAACGGTAAGACCGGAGTGATTGTCAGAATATCAAGGAAGAATGATCGGGGACGGTAGTGCCATACAGTCAAAGCGCATGCAGCTTCCCACTACATGACGTCCAAGCGTGTTTGATGAAGACGAGTAGGGTACGTCCACAGAAAATGGAAAGATAGAGTTCATAGTTATCCCGTTAAACACGAAGCTTTCCCGCATTCTCCTCACATTTTTCCTGTCATTGGATTGTTCAAATCTTAGCGACACCCTCGACGTGTATTATTTACATGAGTGACGTTTGTGCTTGTGCTTAAATCTTGACGATCTCGGAAATGAGTTCAGCTTCTGGAAAGAATTTTCGTTAAAAGCGGTGTAAGAGCACGAAGAAAATTACTTCGCTTTCTTGGAGGTATATGCACCGAAAGCACACGAACTGTAAGGGTGACCGTGCTTTATCAAAACACTAAAAGAAATTGAGAAAATTTTTAAAACGGAAAAAATTTTCAAATAAACAACGATGATCGCGTCCTTTAGGGGCGGCAGTTCACAAAATTTGATGAAGCAAAGATTATTCATTAGTTTCGAAAATTTCTAAGCTTCTCGTATTGGAACTGTATAGAAGACTTTTTTGTTCTTCATAGGTTGCATACCTTTGCACTTTAATTTTATATTACCGTAAAACCCGCCATGAAGTTCAAGCAACGGGTAAACCATTTCGAACGTGAAATGTGATCTTCATGTAGCTCTTAAAGCATTCTATGGAAACCTTCTAATGATCAAACGTAGGCTCAAAGTCACCAGGGCTTGAGCTACCAAATAACCATTGAAAGCCGAAATGAAAAACCACCCTCAGACCGTAGCCGTGTAAACTAAGCACGGTAAAGGCGAAACATGATAATTTCTTCGCTTGTACAGCCTAATACGAAGATCTTTTCAGAAACAAAAGACAGTTTTAGTAGCCATTTCTCATGCAAGCGAAAAAATACTGAAACTGTATTTAAAAAAGCTCAGTTCTACAAAAAATTCGCAGGAATACGCATGCATTTCACGAAATATCTTTCGGCCTCGATGGGTCACACATGAAGTCTTACAAATACGAAGAGCCATGGCGTGAATAAACGACAATATCAAAGGATTGACGGTCAGATGTGTGCCGTAGGAGTTTAACAGAAGGGCAATCAAATGGTAGTGATGCCCGTCAGTAAGAGCATGGAACTGGTTGGATTCTGCACCGGATCATCAAGGCTCTTGTCTTTATGAAATCGGGAGATCAGTATCAACTTCTCCAGGGTCAATACGCTCCTCTGAACTTACAGAAGCTGTTGACCGCCTATTACAAAGATTTGAGAATAAGAACGCCTTATAGAGACGGTCTCAGGATTACAGGAAGACTGATTCGAATAGTAGTGAACCTATTCATAAACAACAACAATCTTCAAGCAGCAGTAGAGCACACACCTACATTTTGAAAACTTTGATGAAGTATGGATATAAAGGAACGAAGTGATAAAAGAAGTACTGAGATGAGTATAGAATGTGACTGAGAGTTGTGCAAAAGAAGAAAGCAACAAAAATTTGAATTTGGGAAATTATGACCATTCTAGATCTGTTCTTGAAACCGGTCAGCTGGTCAATAGTGTAAGCAACTGATGCAAAAAGTGATTGTTGAGATACTTTCAGTATTAACTGCTAGAAGTTTATTGATAACTATAGGAGATCAATACTGACAGCAAGCGTTCTAGATAGTAGTGACTATTCATATAAGGCTAATTGTGAAAAAATAAAGCTTATCGATCAGTGTAAAATGCATCCACATTCGACTTCAGAAAATGGCGTCAAATGTGATTTAATGGATATCTCACGTGGAAAATGACTTGAAGTGGTCCACGATTTACCAAATCATTAGTGTTATCCTCTCAAACAAGTTTACCAAGGTACTAATTTGCACATCCGAAGTAACGAATGGTTTGGTGAGTCTGAAACTTGGGATCAAACCAAGTGTCTATTACAGAAGCACACCTAACTAGTATGCTATAGAAATCTGTTCTTGTAAAAAGTATTTCGATACGAAGAAGAAGAAGAGGAACTGTAAATAATGCACATAGTGTGTTGTTTTCAAGTGCAACAACCATAATGTCGATGAAACGATTTTTGAGATAAGAGCAGAGAATATGTAGCACATAAAATGCGACATGTGTCAGTTTCAATCTATATGAAGTGAAAATAATGGAATTTTTCAAATATCAAACATTCTGCCTGAATTCAATGGCGATTATTACTTCCGATTCAATTTTTACACGGCGCGTCACAATATTTTACTGCGCAGATCCGAGCACTTCTAGACTTGATTCGCCTCCTCGCATGCATCCTCCACAAACATTTCGTGTATAATTTCGACTATTGCTTGAGGATTTCGTTTACTTTATGAGTCTTCACGAAGAGGAGGTCGGACCAGATGACTTGCCTCACTAACCACTCTGAGACGTTTTGCTGCCTACCCAAATGAAAACTTGATTTTCACAAACGGCGAAACGTGTTTGTTTGAATTTCTTCATCGCCGATCCATTTGGAAAATCAAAGCGATTTAACAGAGAGGAATTCGCCGAATATGCAGTGGTTTTTCGCATTATATTGCCAGCTCTTGGAATTACTGCAGTAACTCGAAAAAAGTTCATAAATCCAAATTTCTTCTGCAGTCCTTTATGAAAAAAAACTCCACATAAATTTACAACCAAAAGAATATTCCATGGAAACTGTATAATGTTCCTAGGCAATAACAAGGTTTTCTTCTACAAATGAAGGAGATTCATAATAGCTTCACTACTCTGTCGATGTAGAAATTATAGTCTGTATCGTAAAACAGCATCAGGAGCTGCGTGGTAGAGTTATTAACGGCACTTTATAAAAACTCTTTGAAGAGTTTGTACTAGCTTTTCTACAATTGATAAATTTTGTCACATCAAACAGTCTGAGCTTAAGTCCTTCCTAATACAGTTGAATAAGTCTATACTAGTTAAGGCCTCACCACCACAGAACGTTCGTAAGCATCGAACTATTTAATGAGAGAACAGCAGATACCTGCTAATACATTTGCAAACAGTTGTCGCAGAAACTGATCTTATTATTGTCGCACACTTCGCGTTGAAAAAATTTCAAGAACCAATTTTTTTACATTATCAATATAACCAAGAATTGACTTCTGTTATAACGATGCCCAGCATAACAAGAGCATATAGCAGTGGTTAGAGGCGATTTGCCTCGCACACGAGGTCGATGGTTCGATTTCGCGCTCATGCCTCACCAAGCCATCGATCTCTTTGGGGTCAGTAAACAAGTACTAAACTGGCACCAGGTTTGTCTGGAAGGATGAGCAGTATTGACCAACTTGATACAGCGATAGATCACCGCGACTTACTATAAGGACCAGCTATGCATTCAATTACCATAAAGAAGACTAAAAAATTGAAGGCAAATGCATGGTGCATACTTCAGGGGTAAATCAACGCCGCGAGCTTTATACTTTATCGTTCATGAATTACATGTGTCTTATCGCTTACGCTTAATCTAGAGAATCCGCAGATTTATATTATCACAAATCTTTTACACAGTGAGTCAATAAGATACGTAAACGAAACTACAAATACTCTAGGCATGGAGTGATTTCCTTGGTAATTTCAAGACAATCAGCAGGCAAAATTTGTGCAAAACGTTAGTTGCGAGTACTTGGTACTTTTGAATAATTTGACGTAATTTTCCACTCTTATTTTATGCATACTGGTTATTTTCTAGATAGAGATACAAGCCATATTTGAATATTGCTAGTCATTTTGGTCACTTCAGAATCATTGAGAGCGGCCTGTTGTAGTAATTAAGTCTTAGCTTTTGAACGAAGAGAAAATCATGATGGGAAACTTGATCGTGTCACCTACTCCTTGAGCAACGGGAAGTTTCCACTTGATTGAAATCGTCATTCCTCCTTAGCATTACCTCTCTTTGATGGCGTCTGAGCTTTTGTAGGTGCGATGCCTTCATTCATTGGTACGCCTAAAAAAAACAAAATGGAAACAAAATGTGCAATGATATTCATCAACGGATAGATGCCAAAGTCTAAATTGTAATTGATCGGAACATAGCTTATTGGGCGGTAAATTACAAGATCTCCAACGTAAAAGGATCTTCTGGCCGTAAACATAGGAATATTTCTCACACATTTCCCAAGTGCTGCACGAGTGGGCCATACGTAAAGCAACGTACTACATGACACTCGACGATGCATTGATTTCAATAAATATGGTGCATACAAGAAACTGTTGCTTCAAGTTTGTAAACAATATTGAAAAACAACGAGTTTTATCTAATTAAATGCACTGCTGGGATCAATAAATCTCAACCAACAGAATGTCAAACGCTTTTTTTGGTCACGTTGAGATTCATAGTCCAAACACCAAACCGATAAACCGGTTGGAAATGTAGAGTTTTATCTAGCCGGACACGATAGTGCTCCATTCCAAAGTTTAGTGCTAGAATTTATGTGTATATATTTAACATATTTTTAACATCGACGTGGAGAGATGTTTACAACAAGGCTATTTTATACCATCAGAGTTGTCAACAGCTGCTCTGGAGAACATTGTACTGAAACTAGAATGGCACAGTGAAGGACTGAAGGAGACATTATCTTCGCCTCTCCAGTGATATCGTTTTGACAACACCGAGCACTGCCAGCTAGAACGAAAGTGGGCCGGCTTCAATAACACTTGCAAAAGAATTAGTCCTCGACTAAATATTACGAAAATTATGTTCACGAGAAGCGAATTTTTTCTGATGCCTAAATGACCTTTCAAAGAATGTGTATATCCGAATGCTTCAGGTGCTTTCAACTGGTTCGCAAAAGCAGCACGATAGAAAGACTTTTATCCAAGTTGAAAAAGAGGATGTAAACCATTGGGGAGCTTTGAAAAGCATAGAAGGTATAGCGAAAAAAACATAGGATCATAAAACTCCGTGCCAACTTATCGATCACTTGATTGTTATCGATTACTTACTCAACGAATGCTTCGAAGACTTGATCGCTGGGGAGTAGGATAGAAGGTGTGACGCGTGCAGAGAATATACTAGGTCTTGATTTCGTGCCATTCAAGTATAGACGAGAATATAAGCTTCCGACATACGTAAGTGTTCAGAGAGATCTGAGAGAGAGATGCCTTGTGTACGCCAAAACATCGTAAATACGGTGGGTCACACATGTATTTCAACGACAACCGATAGACAACAGCCGATAACGATCGCTTTTCCGATTATTCAAGTGAATTTGTATGCACAGCTGAGACTAGCACTCCAATGACCAGAATTGTTCACGAAGACCTTAGGAGAATGTTATCGTGTCCAGTAAATTCTCAGAGTGGGTAGAACAGCTGGGATACTTTCGCATGCGGCAGATACAAATAAAGACTTTATTGACGCTCTCACGTCTAACTCGACTATTAACGAGAGGACAAGTGATGCAGGTGAGATAAACGTCTTCTACCTTTGCATTGGAATTTTGAAAAATCAGGCCTCAACTTCAGTCTTTTTTTCATTTACTAAACTACTCAGCAGTTAGGTGCTACCGGCAGTACTCGGAAAAACCAGCACCAGGCGTTATTCGTTAGTTGATTGCTGTGCTGATTAGTCGATAGGAAAGTGGCTTATCTAGCATTATCACAGTAAACGACTGATCATCCGATAACGTCACACTACGTACTTCGATTAGAGGAGAAATCTCAGCTTGCATTGCTTAACTGAGGATAACAGCATCTCAAGAGTAGTTGGAAGCAAAAAAAGATCCACTAAAAATAATAAAAATTGATAGCACATGCAAAAATTTTCTCTGTTAATGAACTATATTTTAAGTGCAACGATATAAAAATTTCATCTTCTTTTTCAGAGTACGAAAGTGCAAACTGCAAATTGTGCAGCTGATGAGTTGCTGTGTGAACATACCCAATGAATCACACTACTTTGCGAGAATAGCGACAACCCTTTCAACATTTGAATCCTAAACGATAACAACGGAGTCATACTTGTCAAGTTGCGTATAAGACAAGTTCCACAGCTTAAAAACTGGTAAGTGAGACTAGTGAAAATGACTTTTACGAGGAATGCTTAGCATCTGCGTAAAGACGTACGCATACAGCAGGCGTCCAAAAAAGACAACAACGAAATATCTTTACTATTTTCAAGACGACCATGCCAACATAAAGAACTTTCTACGAGGACTAGACATTTTAAACTATAGAAAAAGTGTTCAGGTTGCTGAATTGATTACGAAGCGAAAAGGTTGTCCGCTGAAAGAGTGTTAATCATGAGTAGCCAAACAATACAGAGCTGCGAACACGATTATTTTTATTAATATCAGTTCCGTTCATGGTATTGAAAGCTAAAGCACATCTCAGAGCAAATATTTATATCTGAGTAAAGCAAGCTATGAATTTCTGTGACAATATTCACCATATATCAGCATTTAATTCAATGCCTACGGTCCTGTGTGACCCCAATCATCATACGAAGGACGTCTCCTCTTCTATTTATAGTCTACTTGTTACTCACAGTCAACAGGTTAAGGAAGGAATCGCCGAGGAGTGATAGACTTGAATTTGTGCAGCAAAGTTATATCAGCACTTTCTTCATTCACATTACTCTGAACAAGCTATCAAATGAGTGCAAAAAAAAATCGAATAAAAGCTATGCTGCAAGAATAGTTGGGAAGAAAACCCCATAAAAATAGAAGAGTATTGTTCAGTTTCGTCGCGAAAGTGTTATAGGAAAACCAGTCTGTGACGAATATATTAAGTATGTGAAAGAAACATGCCAAAACACCGCCCGAGTTTATTAGTTCACTACATAATCTCCAATCGAATCAGGTAGGAAGTCAACAGTGCTGTTGGACGGAAACTAATCTATTCAACAACATTCTGAGAGAACGTCACGGTGTCAAATATTTTCAAATATTTACCTAACAACAATCAACGATGATTGCCCATCATGCCTTACTACTGTTATCTCAGGTTCAAAGTCTCATCGTGTGCCTTTTATAACACACTCTTTTACAAAATAAAACAAAAAAATAATACATTGTGAAGCATACTTCGTTCATCGTGTGCAATGGGGCACTTGACTGCGCTATTTAGTTTGTGTGAAACTGATTTGAAAAAATGATACAATTCTCTGCAAAGCTATAGAAAGTACGACATAGAAAACTTTCTTTCATTTGTAGTGCAGATGAGAGCTAATCGCAACAGCGTATAAAGGATTCAAGAAGCTGAAGAAGGATCACATCCGGTGGATTGACTTGAACGACAGTTCGATCTTAATAAAACCAGTAATAAATTAGTGATAAAGAAATTAATGGAGAACAATCATAATAAAAAATTAATAATAAAAATGGCAATGAGTTCATCACAAACACAGTGTGGTTTCTGAAGTCAACTGTCAACGAGTCAACTAAACTTACAACTATCATCACATTTACTTGATCATAGACGAAGTCAAAAATGTGAAACGAATAAACTTAATTGCCATTTTCAATAAGCTCATAAACATAAGGTATACTGAGGCAAAGCAGCTTTGCGGAGAACCAAATAGTGCTGATTAAATGATGAAATGGTGAGGGCTACATCTTTGCTCTTCTAACACTTACTTACGTCGAGCGTTACTCTCACATCCTCCACAATGTCTCAAGATTGCTCGACATCGGAAAACATTTATTTACATCATCAAGTGGACCTTCACGCGAGCGGAAATGTTGCAAGATAGCGAAAGCTCTGAATCTTAACTTATTACAGGTAACAACGAGGTCGTGGCCAAAGAACATCTCCTGCTATTTAGCATGAGAAGTCAGCAACTACTCAGCAAATCAACACATCATGTGGATTTCAACACAAAAGTTCTGCGCATATTTCCCTGTCCGAGACCCGTTCTGGTGAGAGCATCGCGAATGGCGCCTTGAATTTGGACTGCGTAGTGCCCGACAAAGGCGAGACAAGAACATGTAGATGAAAAGCCATGGCCCTACCTTCTATCAAGCGCACCATTTCTCAACACGAGTGAGGACATTTTCTCACAAAAAAGCAGAATGTGTTGCCATAGACGGCAATTCTGAGCTAGATCTTATAAACAGAGCAGTTAGCAACATCGAAAGACGCCCGTTGCTTTATCGAGCAAATAAACCCATCGGTATTCTAACCTTCTAGCCCATAAACTTCCTGTTATGAGCTTACTATTGTACGAGACCTAGTCACTGACCATCGATCCCCAAGAAGAATCTCTTTCCTAACTCACTAGATTTTCGATGCATTAGAACTTCGCGCCTTCTCATCATCGAGGTAAGATTCGATTCGAACTCTTTTTCTCGTTTCCGTGAAAGGGACATTTTCAACATCATTCTTCTGTAGTGTGTTCGACAATGAGGAGTGACTTCTGGTAACTTTAGGAAACATCCAGGTTTGCAAAGTTTACGATGAGACATGAAGGATCGCATAGTCGAAAAAGTAGGCTTGAAGGGGTTGTTCCTTGGCATCGTCGATGGTTTTTCGGTGCTGGTAATCAGGCTTTAATCACAGGACCTGGTTATTAATCATGATAATATCAAGAATAAGAAAAATGATTCTATGACAAAAATGTTTGTTCAATGAAGTTAACAGGGAAAAGAGACCGTCTATAATGAAGATAGTTTTAATGAGACTGAACTAATTCCACTAGCGTTGCAGACCAACACTAGTTCCACCTAAGCCTTATTATAAAAAGAACAAGGCTCTTAGAGAAGCCAAGGAAACTATTTCTAGTAGCACTGTCGACCCACACTAGTTTCACTAAGCTTGACGTAAGAAGAGCGTTTCTAAATAGCTAACACCGGACTATCTCCACTAGACCCGTAGACCGCATTAGTTTCACTTAAGACTTCAGAAAGGACGTTTTCAGAAAAGCCATGATAACGTAAATGTAGGACTACCCAGCTTTAGAATAAGGTATTGGAAACAGTGCGCATAGAGGTTTACTGAGATGGCCTTTATGTCGAATCTCATTCAACGACTTCTAGCGAACTTGAACGCTGGGGTGTTGTTTGGATCGAAACATTTGTCCTCGACGACTTGTAAGAAAGAAGACGATTGAACGTAAAAATCGAACACACCAGAGTGTCATTGACTAGCGTATAACAAAATGTTTGGCAGAACAACAAATTAATATGTACAACTGGCGAAACGATTTGCACAAATGCGAAAATTGATGTCATCGATGACGTTCGTTCATTGTATGTCGTCCGTACAGGTCAACGCGTTTGAACATACATTCCACTGAAAAGAGCACATAAAAAACAAGAGCTATTAGTGGGACGATTAGAGCACAGCAGCATATGTCGAGGGCTTTAGGAATATACATTAAGTGTGGACATGACTAAACATCAAGAGTGCATGTAACAGTTTCGCGCAAACTTAAAAAACAGGGGTTTTTCTTAGTAGTTTTTATGATCAGAAATCATACAAGTCACAGAATACGTAGTATATACAATATAATATATAATACATAGTACATAATATTGAATGTATAAGATATAGTAGATATTATATAGTGTAATATAGAATTTGGAATATGGGAATGT
Source organism: Parelaphostrongylus tenuis (assembly GCA_019055375.1). Classification (NCBI taxonomy): domain Eukaryota; kingdom Metazoa; phylum Nematoda; class Chromadorea; order Rhabditida; family Metastrongylidae; genus Parelaphostrongylus; species Parelaphostrongylus tenuis. The sequence goes on from JAHQIW010004725.1 coordinate 46,495, forward strand.
ATATTTTATTCATTCATATAAATATGGAAAGGATAGAATAAGGTGACAAAAATAGAAAACTAGAGTTTAGGTGACTTGTTTATCGCGAGTATAAAGGAGAAGTACACAAACAGTATCAGTAATCTTGCCCATTCACGTACACGTATGACAAACACGCGAAGTGCCCACACACAGAGCGATATGAGAGCAGAATGAGAACATCGATATCATCGAGGGAGATTACGGTCGGGAGGTATAGAAAAAAAACACCGTCAAACGAGTCCAGTCGAATACCGATTTATGAACCAATAGGGCACCGCAAAACGGTTTATTGGTGTCACACAAAGAGATCAGACAAAGAACTCAGCCGAATGGGGGATTTTTCTCACTTGCTATTCTTTAATGAAACTATAATGACTATTTCAAAAATATCAACATCATGGAAACTCACTAGCCAATACGCATTTTTTTCATTTGTAAATTGTAAGTGAATAAAATGCTACCTGCGACTTTTTAAGGCAATCACAAATTTTAAGACATTTTATAAAACCATAAAATTACCAGACAACATATCGAAGTAATTCCGAACGAGATGAGAATATCGAAAACTGAGGAAAAGATGGTGTAGTGGCAAGCAAACGCTTGTTTGCGCCCTGGATCAATACACCCGCGCGATTCCGGTAATCAACGGGTGTTGTGGGCGGTCTAAACCACTGGACTGGATCAAAGTCATCTTGGAAAAGTTGATTGGACTTGTTTCAGTCTTAGCTAAGAATGATAGTACAACGAGGAGACGCTATGGAAAATCTTAAGTCGCCAAAAGTTCTCTTAATTATCAAAGAGTACCTAGTATTGTGCGACCACATTACTAGTAAACTAAGATGGTCGGACTTGTGTAATTTTGGCATAATATGTTTTGCTTAAATTTCTTTTTCCATCAGAAATCTGGTTAATGTGATATTGGATCCAATGAACATTATTCGTCTGGCGTTTCTACTGTCAAAGCATTCATCAAAGAAGCACCTGTTGTTAGGCTTTTGACTCGTTTTCACATTTACGCTACCGTTCCAATTTTGGTGGCCAACATCGCTTCGAGTAATCGGCTAACTTTGGATTCCACTTTGATATTTCAATTCGGTTTGGAGATGATGTCCGAATCAGCTTGTAGAATGACTAATCAGAGAAATCGGTTTACACTAGTAAGAACAAGTCCTTCGTTCAGTAACAGATAAACTATAGCCACGTTATATATCTGGTTGCCCTCATCTGTGACGCAAAGAGGTGAGTCGACCGATAAAAGGCGAATTATTCTCGCGTTGCTCAGGAAGCCACTGGAAATGGGTCTGTCGAGCACCTCCGTTACATGCTGCAGAAATTGTTTCCAACTCTGCAATTATAACACCTGAACATCTTCTTCAGACATCGAGCTTCACATTTTGCTGAGACTGAAAATTGCAACACATTTCGTGTGATCGCCTCATACAAGATTTAGAATAGGAAAACGGACGCGCAAATTATATACCACTTCCTTTGATATTTGTGGAGGGAATATTCCGGTAGGAGATCTTGATAGCTTCGTCGTATATCAGTCTTTCTCATGAGTTCACATTGTACCAGATTTATAATCTTGCCTGCGCATTCATCGTCTACAACCTCTACATAAAAAAAAGTCAGTGCCAGAGACTGTTATCCACCCATTTGTGCAAATGATCAGAGCGAACTGAACGCGTTCAATAACAAATTGGTGTAATTCGTTCTCAAGGAAATGTTATTTTACAATTTTGGTGTTAGGCGTTGGCCGCTTCTCTGTCATAATAGGAGAAGCTAACGAAAATTAATACGGGATCGGAATCCTGATTGATTTGAGAGTAGGAGCGGTTTTGAAACTCTTCTCCACAGCACATCTCTTCCATGGAAAACTTTTCCAAAAGAATCAGTGTCATTATCGAACATGGGAAGGACTATTAACGCGATGTATGCGGAAATCGACCATATTTCTCAAACAACGGATGGTGCCTACTTGACTCATTGGTATTCCACCATTCTGCATTAAGTTTGATCACTACCTCTTTTCCGGAAAAAATTCCACTCAGTCACAAGCTGGAAAAGAAAGCACATCGTCGATACAAAAGAATAAATCAATGTTTATAATAGGAACATTTTGAGCGGAACCTTATGCAGTTATGACCAAAAGAATAAGAAGATCACAATAAAGTTGGTAGGACCTAAGGCTTATGTCAAGATCGTTTCACCTCTGCAAGCAAGAAACCACATCACATCTCTACCATCACTAACAATTAGATGAGGAAAAGAGGGTTAATACTTGGCCCTACTGTGACACACCTAATGCGGCTGAGAATAAATGTGCGCCTGTAATGGCCCAAGCATGAAAAAAAAGTTGGAAGTAGAACAAGAAAGCAGTTTGTTGAGACATCTAAGAATCCGTGCGAGCATATTATATTGTGTTCTTTTCACCGACGCGATATTTTCCTCGATAAAGAAGTGGTTCAAGAAAGCAACACCATTTTGCCAGGGGTATTATTGCCGCATTTAGTGGGTAATAAAGTCACTCGACCGAGGCGAGAAATGGACACCTATTGATTAAAGCCACCTATAAATCTTTCTATCGCTGATGAGATCGTCATTTTTCTGATACTACCAGCGAAGCAGAGCCGATGAACATTGAGCTCACGAAGCGGGAAAAATGAACGAACTACGCATAAATCGAGAGAATATCCAGTTCACGACAGTCCTAGGGTGTCTAGACGAACTGATCAAACTGAATGGTGTGCTGGTCACAGAAATATTATAACTGTACCTTGAACGTCCAATGCTCATGAAGAAAAACATAAACGAGGAATTAACGCTTCAAGGACAAAGAGGATTATTTTGACCCTCAACTGTGCGCCCCCATACGTATGGCTGTCAAGTTTATTCGTGCCTCATTATGAATTCGGATTAATTGAGTTTTCATAGCGATATTTTATCAAGTAAACAATGAAATCTTACTGAAAAGACCTTTGTATGGATAATTTTGGTAAAGCCAATGTCAGTGTTTCCCAATACCTTGCATTTTTCTAATGGAAAAAACCACATTCTCACTAGAAAAAATACATTTCCAGCAATAATTGGACATCTTATAATATTTTGATGTTGTTTTTGCAGTCACTCATTTGCTTGAAAAATTCTGGTTCGAATACTAAGCTTTTTGGACGAGAAGATCTCCACAGCGTGTTCTACTAATAAAGTAGGTATAAAGTAGGTAACGTTTTACAGTAGCAGTTCATCTTTTTTACTTCACAGTGGATTTTTTAGTATTGTATAGTGAAATTTTGATTTTTAGTAAGCTATATTCTCACGAAATTGGCTTTTCACTAAACGTACTTCTGTGAACATATTTTTGACAGAATCAAGACCCCAATGTCTCATAAATCCCTCCCTTGAATAATTTCTGTCATATACAGTCGCATTTCAAGGATTGTGCACTCGATTCCTTAGTTATTTGCTAGAAAAAAAATCTATTCACCAGAATATTATCATTCATTTCATAGCTCATGAAATGAAGATCGTGGTACCACGCTTGGCTTCTGAAAGGAACATTTTTCTCTTGTGCTGCTTCAAGAAAAGATAGCATTTCGATTCCGAATTAATCAGCCTGCCCTTTCAACTTTATAACAGATTTATTTGTACTTGTATATGGAAGAATTTTGACTACTTTAGTAGTACCTAAGGAAACCTCATCACTACGAAGAGTTTGCTAAATTACTATCAGAGGAAATTCTATGAGAGCTTTCAGGGATAAGAAGGCACAGTTGTCTTAGAACTCCTTCCTTTTCTATATGAAAGTTATATCACTGAAAAAACTCATTTTTAGCTGCTTTGAAAAAGCATGATTCTAAGCCATATTTTACATAAAGCGGATATTGCAAACATTTCATTGAGATATTTATTCAATAATCAATCACCAGTACCCACAATATCGAACAAAAGCAGTCAAACCATAAAAATCAAAACAAGTCATCATTTTGTATTTTTTTCATCATGGTACATTTGTACATCCCTATATTGTGCATTAAACCACTTTGTAAATCCTAATACAACTGGTAGTTTTCATGTCATAAAGTAACTCTATTTAATCAATACAATCGTTATTGTAGCAATATATAATTTAAAACTCATATCTAGAATATACAAAGCCAGCGTAGAATATCTGAGATTGAGAGGCAATATTTGGTGAGAAATAAATCTCTTTATGCAAGCAACCACCTGCATTGGCTTCAAGTAAAAACTTTTCTAGTTTTTCTTGATCGCAAGTTTCTTGCGGACTTTCGATAGCAATCAGTGTAAAATTTGCTCGTAGTACAGAATGAACGGGTGGTAAAAAGTTGGCACTCTTATAGCGTTAAAACAAAGGTTGTCCTATAGTTCAATGGATGTCGCTACTTTTGATGTACATTGATAATCAGAAATTTATTGAGTGTCATTGATGAAATGAGATCGCGTGCAATGAGCAGTGCCATTTTTGGCAAACCAACAACTGTTTCTGATTCTTAATCACAATGATGGTTTTTGTGTACTACATGCAATAAGAGTATATGAAAAGTGAAGGAAATAGAAGGTAAATGTAAATAAATTGTGCTCAAATACTGATAAAGTAGTATGAAAATGCTCGGTAAGTGTTTTAGATATAGTCTTTTCGTAAATACTTGGCTTTTGCTCCAGAAGTGTAGGAATAAACGAAGTATTCACGTTGTTGCTACTAAGAGTAACCTTATTGAAGTCTTTTGTTTTACCATACTTGACCATTTACTGAGAATGAAACCTCATTCTTTAGTTAAAATGGAAAGATTCGTCAGAGCAACTACATTAACATTGGGCCGCGCGAAAATAGCCTTTTTTCGTAGCCAATTCAGACCGCCCGCCATCCGAAAATGTCGCCTTCCGCAAAGGTATAAATAGCAGAAGTAAAGAAGCGCGAGCGACATTCAAGTTTTACAAGAAACCCTTAAGTGAGCAACGGATCCGAAACTCTGCGTTTATTTTTGAAATTAACGTTCATATCAGTGCTCTGTCATGCCGCATAAACGACGGCTGGTGCGTGAACGAAGTCAGGAAATGCAGGCATCAGTCACAGAGCGCTGAGCTATGTATTATGCTTCGATGCTTCGCCATTCACAAGAAAGGTGATCAAACCAATACCTTGCTGGAGCATACAGAGAGCATTGAAAACATCGGGCACGATTGTTACTTGGGTCACTCTAATAATCACGTCGCTATAGAATCATGTAAAATAAAAGAAATGAATACTACACACCAGTTAATCTTTCAAGAATTCGACCTGCCATTTCGTTGTGGAAGAATAGAGCTCACCTGGTCCAGAGAAAAATAAGACGGAGGAACTTAGAGAGACTCCGGCAACCATTCATCAACATGCTGTCACGGCTTTTCACCCTCAACTTGTTGAAATGCAAGGTTCTTAGTCAATGGAAAACAAACAAGCCTGTGATAGAGAAGGGATAAAACTCTTAATGCTAATCATTCCTTGAAAGATGCGCCACCCAATCCGCTCCTGTGGGAGTATTTGAGGCGGTGAAATGAATGTCGGCTCTTTACAATGACTCGTCGTGCTCTAGCAATGTATCGGGCCAACGCTCCGGTGTCCGCGGTCATAACTGCGACTTTCTCTCATTCAAATCTTTCTCTCCCTCTTCTCTGCACCGTTCATAAAATGGAACGTGAGTTACTAGTTTTTTGCTGGACCCCACGTTGGTGTATCAGCTGGAGTATTTCAGGAGACAAATATCTCTTAAGGACCTCCGGGCTCTTGACTTCTATATAGCTTGCAGAAAGATGTTGAATAGGCTGGTCGAATTTACTGTCGGTATTTCAAACCACTTCAGGGCTAATGTACCATATGTGGTACACAAGTCTTTCCATGGTTTTTTCGTCGAAAACAGATTTTTCATTGAATTTTCGTAGTGAATAGATAGCTGAAAAATTGAGCTTCTAATACTATGGGTGATTTTTGATAATGCTTCTCTAGTAAGCTGTAGTAACCAAGAGAACATCACGTGATTTACTCTTCGAAGGGTAGAGGGCATTTTCCACTCGTGTTGTAAAGTTTTAGTAGCCATTCGATAGATGGAAAATGAGAGTTACGAAAACAGTTTATCATTTTGGAACAATCTCTTAGTGCGCTACTGCAGCGGAAAATTTTTATATCTCATGTTTGCTAAGTCAACTCGTCGCTTAAAGTTCGCAGCGGATTAATTCGCTTCTATGGTCAAATTCAAACATCGATGGAAATTAGTGATAAAAAAATGATATCACACAAAAACCTTGAACTAAATCTAACGAAAAGATGCTGAAGGGGAACGAATGGGTTTTGAATGCCCCATTCACCTTCAACGGAGCGGAACTCTTTGAATGATCCAGTTACGTCTAAGTCGTGAAATCAACATGATGAACGATGTTCCTCCACAGTTCAGCAAGAGGAAACGAGTTGATTAGGGAACGTTCAAGAGCATCGAATATGTAGTGAAGAGGACAAAGAACATCCGACTCCGTGCCCACTTTTTCGGCTCGACGATTATCCCTGTCCTAACGTATGCAACAGAAACCTAGTTACTACGCAAGCAGAATGAAAGGTCACTTAGCGTTATTGAACGAGCATTCGAAAGGTCTATGCTAAGAGTATCCCGTATCTCGTAAATGAGAGAAAAGATCCGGAGTTCTGACCTATGTCAAAGATCGAAGATCAAAAACGCCATTCTACACGCCATGCTATCGAAAATAAAGTGGGCCGGACACGTGATGCGCTTCAACGATTACCGTTAGGCGAGTGCCGTTAACGACTGAATTCCTCAGAATATCAAGTGCTCTACGGGAAGACCACCTGCTCGATGGTCCGATTCTTCACGAAAAGACTGGGAGAAAGATATGATGATCAACGTATCCCTAAAGCAAAGAATAACCACTGGGCTACTCATGCGCGCGATGGGGAAAAATGGAAGCGTTGCTGGTGATTACTTGAGTCACTCAACGATTAACGGGACGGCAGGTGATACAGGTTGAATTCATACTTTTACGCACTAGAGAACACCCGATCACATTCCCGCATCAGTAAAGATTATGTCTAGCTCATGTTAGCGAAAAATCAAGTCAGAATACGGCGAAAGATTATGCTCTTTCGCAGAAAACAAGTACTCGATGTGATTCTAGCAAAGATCTCTCAAACTTGTATAGAAGAATTGTAATTTTTACTTGAAATTTTTTCCCGCTATGTCTTTGCGCCCTATGCCTGCCTAGTGAAGCGTTTGATTTGACTTTGTGTTTTCCAACTAGAGACCCTTTATACAGATACGCTGTATGCAAACTTTGCAGTACCCGTCTCCATCTATCAAGGGAATCATTGTATTCGGTTTAACGTAGCTCCAAGTTCACGGCTTCCTTTTTCGAATGAGAGGGGAGTGAATGGACCTGTTTTTTGCTCGCTCATCGGTAACAGTTCAAGTTGCAGACGCTTTCGTAACATTCAAAGATAGAAACCTGGTTGCTACAAGTCTCATCGGAGCAAAGTCTATGTAGCCTTGTTGTTTATTGAAGAGCCCAATATACAACTACTAAGCCTTTTCAAGACTGTGGTGCTAGAGCAGTAGACAATAATAAGCAGAAGTAGTTGAAATTTCTCAACAACGCTATTTGAAATATGAGCTATCTACGTGAACACATTTCTGTCATTTCTCAAGCTATAAATTGGTAAAGTTTTGTGCGGAATTTTCTAAGCTTTTGAGGTTTTCCTCCAACTTCACGTCCAAATCGATTTGCACCAAGAGCAGTGCTCATTTTTTTCAGTACCGGACCGGTATGGTTCTTCTTGATTTTCTGCCAGGCGTAGAGACGATCAGCACCAAGCGCTACTGTTAGTACTTGGGCAACGTAGATGATTTTGTGCAGCTTCAACATCACAGACCAGGTTGACAGGGTGATAAGACTCGCTAAGGTTCGCGATAGTAAAACAGACTGCACTGTCTTGCTTTGTGAGCTAAACAAAAATTTTACAGCAAAATATCAACTATTTACAACGATTACCGCAGATGTACGAAGACATATTCGACAAACCGATACCATCTCGCCAAAATCACTTGGTGCTACCCTCCAGTACATCATGTATTTGGGAATGGTACAGCATGGATATGAAAATGCTTCATCGTCATATGCACCGTTTTGGTCTTGTTGAAGACGTCGTTCTTATAACACTACGCTAGCCAGATCAGGTGATTGGCGACCTATTACGGCATGGCTTGTGAGGAGACTAGTATCCGACTGAGTCTCGCGAAAACAAGGTTCAAAATGACAACGAGATTACTGTACAGTCTAATATCTATGTATTGAGTTTCATCTGATCTGATTATGCAAGTATATGGGTGAATAGACTGCATGTCAAAATTTAACTCTTCTAAGTGTGAAAGGTTGCATCACTGGAATTTCGACGGCCACTGAGCAGTCTCGTGTCCAGCTCGTCAAGCAGAAACAGGTACTGATAACCAATAGATCGCTAATCTACATTGTCACGCGAAATTCCCCACCGGTTCACATAATTCCGGCTCCTATAAATGCATTGTAACAAATAGGATTTATGTCCCTATTTAGTCTACTTACTATTTATTGGTTCAGTACACTGCGGCCGTGAATATGCCCCTTCCAATTGGAGAACGTGGTCGCTTTGCAGGGACGCCCGAAATGACTCCCACGGAGGAGGCGATGAGCTCCGTAAGTGAGATTTCATTCAATTTATGTCTTCTCATTTATATATATGTCCGTGCTTTTTTTCCACAACTCCTTGTTTTTTCTTTTTGAGCCAATTCCGGGTTTCTTGCAATCAAGTTATTGCGACAGCTGACTTTTCAGCGATTTCGCCTTCTTCGAAATATAGAGGTAGGTTACGGATATCGCAGTCAGCTAAACATATTCATTATCCAAACAAAAAACGTTACTAAACCTAGATTTTAATTGTATCGAGAGCTAAACAACTTTTCAACATTACCATCGCCATAAGTCCTTTTACTGCGTTGTTCAAGCGAAGTACAAGCGTGCAGAGATCACATGAACAGCGAATGCAACGCCTCTCATCACACTAAGAATCTCATGAGTAGATCATATTTATTTGAAACGCCTCTAAAATCTTAAATGCTGCTACTACGCCTTTCTTTGGGAAGATGCTAATTTTGCTTTAAAATCTTCCCTTCATGTGTCCGTGCTATATACGATATTGTTGAGAACACTATGAAGTACTCGTATTGGGGGCGCCGTGGCCGACTGAATGTGATGCTCTACGTGGCGCGCGTGAACCCAAACACTACCCCCAACATTCTCCGGCAGTCAATGAGGACGCTCCATGGAGCGCCACAGCCAAGCTATTCTCGAAATTGTGAGGAGATTCGCTCTACCAGAATTCTCCGACATTCAAGAAGACGAAAAACGAATCGAAAGACGACGACGAGTAGGCCGAATAATCAACGAAAAACTTGTCCAGTTGAGACGCGAACCATCGCTTCCGTCAAGGATTTCCTCCCAAGCAATGAAAGAAGTCACCAACACTCAAATTCCGCAGTATGTCTGTCTGTCTAACCAGAAAATGGGAACAATCTTGTGGAATCAGGTTTGCCCTCGTTTTCTCAATTTCGACACAATTCCAATCCCTATGATATGGTTGACAGCCTTGAAGGAGACTGAACGAAAAATGTCATGAGAGAAATGATTTTGAACAATGATAAGAGATAGGTATTGAAATCAGGGCATCATTATCAACATTAACTTGTTATGTCTAACTCCAGTTTAAAAGCACTAACAAGGTGTGACAGAGCATTATTAGCTGCATCACACAAGAGCGAGGGGGAGGAAGACGATCTTGAAAACGAACCGGTTGGTTTCTTATCAGTATAACTCCTAAGAAACGTTGCATAACCCTCACTGGTCAAATCCGTTTAGGGTACAGTAATCGAGTCCAGCAAGGCCAAGTATGCCGCCGTCAATCTACTCGGTGAAAGAGGATTTGGGGCCGTGTACAAGTAATTGGTAGATATTGTTAAATTTCAAAGTACAATGATTTAGTTCAATTTCTTCGGAGTTCATGATCAGAAGAAACGAAAAAGAATACGCAGTGGAAGTCGAGAATAAAATCGAACAATGCCGACATTCCAAATTGAAAGTGGAAGTATGTCCTCTTATCATATATCAGTTTTTTTTCGACTACCAAAGTTTTCTTGCTACTTGTTCCTGGAAGAAAACATTAGTGACTCAAAAGCTATCTAAACAGTTACTAGGAACTAGCAAGTAGAATTATTTTTAAGCTTATACTGAATTTGCAATATATGAGGAAAGTTGGCATAACCCATGTGTCAAGATCTTTAACACTCTCGTGACGACACCTAATACCGAATTTGTTCCTTACTGGATGACGTCTGATTTTACCTTCTGGTAGATTTAAAGCTTTTCAAAAGCTTGGCCAAGCCTGCTGCTTTCATTATTCTGCTGATTTGGTTAAGAAAATTGAGTAGTGAGCAGGAATTCGACCTCAGATGGGATCGATACATGCGTTTTACCCATACCAGCGGAACGCGCTACCACCACACCACCGAGGCTACCGCTTACATACATCTCATTCTTCAATATCTCTCTATCATAGCTATCACTATCAACCTTTAAAACGTTTGGTTGGTTAAGCAATATCGTTATATCAACCCAGATAAGCCGATAGTCATTGTTCTTAAAAGCATCCAAGAATTTGCGTGCTTTTACTGCTTTGTGGCAGTGTTATTCTCGCATGACCACATTCAAATCGTCGGTCAACACCACCATAATCAATGTCGGATTCTCTTCAATAGCCTCGATGACGGCCTATTGATCAACTTCGGATGAACATCTTGAAACGTAGCTGGTCTTTCAGGTCAATATTCTAAGCACGATACTCAGCAATGAACCGTAACACTGTTCGCCTGCGCACAGATCCTTGAGCCTGTGCACGGTTGATGTTCTCAAAAGTGGTCTGTGTATCGCGTCTCATTTTGTACTGTAACGCAGAAAATTGCGGCAACAGCATCGTCGAGCAGCCATGATGCGGTATGTATGGATAAATTTAGTTTCAAAGAAAGCTCCGAAAATGCTGCACAAAGCGATCAGATTGGTGACTCGATAATTGGCAGAAATATGTTTAAGCTGATGGCGCATAGTATACATAGTGTGGTTGAGCGATTTCGTTACTTCTGGATTGAAAATTCGGTGCTTATTGCTTTGATGCTGAAGTTTTCGAGATCGAGAAGATCTAGTAATAGAGTCGATTATTTGAACTAGGAAGATTACGAAGTTCACTTTCAAGTTTCGATTAGTTCCCATTCCAAATCGTCACCTGTACCAGCTGTTGCGCCGTTGATCGTTGAGTGACTCGATCGGGTACCAGCAACACTTCTATTTTTCCCTACCGCGTGCAAGAGTAGCCCAGTGTGTCCTCCTCGCTCTAGGGATTCGTTGAGCATCATATTTTTCTCCTAGTCCTTTCGTAAAGGAATCAAACTATCGAGTCGGTGGTCTTCCTGTAGAGTGCTTGATATGCCGAGAAATATCCAGTCTGTAACGGCTCTCCTCTTTCGGTTGTCATTGCAGCGCATCATGCATCCTGTCCACCTTATTTTCGATGTCCTCGTGTGTAGAACGGCGACTTTTGATCTTCAATCTCTGACGTAGGTCGGATCTTCGGATCCTTTCTCTTGTTTGTGAGATGCAGCACTCGTAGCATAAACCTTTGAACTGCGCATACAATAACGCCAACTTATCTTTCATCTTGCTTATAAAGCGACCCAGGTTTCTGGTGCATACGTTAGGGCAGGGATAATCGTCGAATCGAAAAGGTGGGCTAGGAGTCGGATATTTTTTGTCCTCTTCACCACATTCTCGGTGCTCTTCAAGGTTCCACAAGCCGTTCGTTTTTTCCTACCAACTGTTCATCATGTTGATTTCACGACCTTGGTCGACGTAACGGGGGCATTCGTAGATGTTCGTTTCGTTAAGCATGAATGAGTCATTTAAAACCCATCCGTTCCTGGCAAACATTGTTTTCGTTAGATTTAGTTGCAGGCCAATCTTTCCACACGCGTACACGCCTTGTGGATATCGGACAACTTTCGTTCCGCTTGGCTGATGCTTTGTGTTGTAAGGACGACATCATAAGCAAAGCGAAGATAGTTTCAATTGTCGACCTTCAATTTTTGCTTCCATATCGTCCCATTCTAATGTTCGTATGACGTTTTGGATGCTGTCTATTAGTATTTTAAGCGAAATTGTATAGCCTTGTCGCACCCCTCTCCCTACATGATGGTAATATTGTTGTAGAATAGCGACATTTTGGTCGTGAAGTCCTTGTATAGCTCACGAAAGATCGTTATGTACTGAGTTGGTACACCCTTATTATTCAGAGACTCTATAACCGCCTTCTGTTTCCACTGAGTCAAAGGCTTTCTTTAGATCGACGATAGTGAGACAGAGTGGTTGTTTGTTCTCTCGTGAAACTGCAATGAGTTTTGTAATCGTGTGGATGTGGTCTATGGTACTCAGTCCTCTTCGGAACCCTCCTTGTTCGCTTGGCTGCCCTTCGCCCAGTGTTCTATGTGTCCTATTTAGGATTAATCGAGTGAAGAGTTTATGGACGACAGACAGCAAGCAGATTTAGTGATAACTGCCTGTGTCCCAAAACTCTTTCTTTTGATCAGCAACACGGTCTTGCTGGTTTTCCATTGGATGGGAACTTTGAATTCTGGAAGGTAGCTGATTAAGAGCTCGAGTCAGGTTGTTGATGGAAACTGCCGGTAGAATCTTAAAATGTTCTGGTCCAATCCTGTCTGGACCGGGAGTTGCTCTGTTCTTCACCGACGATATAAGAATGTCGGATTTCTGAAGGGAGGACCGGTGTAACGGCTGATTCGTCCTCTTTCAATTTATGCGACGGTATGAAGTCGTGACTAGCTAAGAGATTCGAGTGGTATTAGTGGATGATTTTCTCCATAGCCCTTCTGGAAGCTGTAAGTGTTCCGTCAGTGTATCGGCGTGCAGTCATCTTGGTCTTATTATTAGCGAAGCCTCGTTGGACTTTGCGAATGCTGTTCCCGTCTTCTGCAGCTTCTGCAGCTTTTGCCATAACTGCTGCTCGTCTCTCTTTGAGGTCTTCTTGTCATCGCTTCTCTGCAGCGCTTTCGCAAGCTCGGACGTAAGGTTTTGGTTCCCTGTAGCTCGTGCGATTCCACGTTGACGTATCAGCTCGAGTGTCTGCGGAGACAACGCCTCCTTGTGACCTTAGGACTCTCCGGCTTCCATTGCGCTGACGTGAAGATATTCAACGAGCCGATCGTATTCTTCGTCGATGTTGTCGACAACGGTATCTTCTCAAGAGCCAGCTAATGAGTTGAATGCATCCCAGTTTATGGCAGTTCTGTGACTTCGTTGTTTGAATTTAGCGGCTTTCTCTCCGTGTTCCTCGAAAAATGGAGCTTTGCGCGAAGGAAGCTATGGTCTGATTCCGTTTAGAACTTAGGAGCAAGCAGCGACACCGGTCAGGCAGAGCCTTCGGCTTATCAATATGTGGTCTATTTCGTTATGGTGCTCACCATTGGGAGACTCTCTACGTCCATCGTTGAGAGTGAGGCTTTTCTAATTGTTAGTTATAAGTGATGGTTTGGGCCGTCATAATAAAGTCAGATAGCCTCTCACCCTGTTCATTCCATTCCAGTACGTAGGTCCCATTGTGACGTTCTTCAGACGTTCTACTAGGTCCAATTTTTGTTGAAATTCTCCAGCTATCGCCTTGAAGACTGTTTGATCTTTTCTGAAGAATTTTTTAAGGTCCATATAGAACGCTTCGACTTCGTCTTCGTTATAGCTTGATGTTGGTGTGTCAAGCAACCAAGATGGTCAAATCCGGCACTGATCCATATCGTTTTAGCCTCAGTCCTCCGATATTGGGTTGTTAGTTGCTGAAATGAATCGATGTTGCGCGTTCAAATTTGATTTCACGAGGCGCTCAACGCCGCCGACGCCTTCTGCGATAGCATTTTCAATGAATCAGTTCTTCTCCGATGTCGTGAGCAGCTTGCAAAGGATGACGTCTTTTCCTCTTAGCCAAGGCAGTGGCGTCGTGCCTTATCCTTCTTCCTTGAATTGATAGATCTTTCTACAGCGAGTTTGTGCATTATAGGTACAGATCTTCATTTTAGCCCGTTTAGATTTCAGTTTAGATTTTGGCAGTCTAGTTTGGTCCTGTGATTTTAGCAGACCCTCTGTCGTCCTACCTTGGGCTGCCGTACCAGGGGCTGTTTTCGGGCTCAGGGGATTAAGGCCCATTTTTATTGCTGTTTGGAGCGTTTTTTTGTACGCAACGTATAGCTTGCTAGGCTTCTAAGCGTGGGGCTGGGTACTCACGAGTAGTTTTCAGTTCATCTCGAAGGAACGGCAGTAGCTTATTTTTTTAAGGGCAATTCCTTAGCGCTTCCCTTGTACTTCCTATCCGCTTGATTGCAGTCTTTTGGCCGACTTGACTTGTAGAAATAGTGTTTTGTCAAATCGGCGCAGCAGAAGCAGGGAGCTCATCCCCTGAATCTACTAGCGTCTCTGGGAAGCACACGATCCCTTTTGGTTTGCGTTTATTTCCCTATCCACCACCCAGGGACCCGTCTCCCGCTCGAGGGTGATCTCGCGACTAACCGGGCGTAATCTCTCAAAGAGGAGACCCGTGGTGCGAGAACCTCGCGTTCATTTTTGTGTTGAAGAAGCTGATAAGGATCACCAGGACTCGTGAAATGTACTCAGAAGGAATTAATAGATCTCATAGATTACATCTGAAAATTCGACAGAAATGATATCAAAGTTTTGGAATTCTTGCTGTGAATTTATCATAGGAGGACACACTATCCCAGTCCCTATTCTGTTGAAAAAACTGCAAACCGGCAGTTGGCCCAGCAAATGTACTTGAGGACAGAACGCGCTCCCATCCACCTACCATAGAGCGCAAGAGTTCACAAAGAGCGCGGAAACAGCCGCGTCGTTCGCAAAGTGATTTGTCACGAGTGATTGGCAGATCCGATGTGGGATTCCCTACGGCTGGTCCTCGATATTGACGTGAGGGCTATCAGAAAACACAGCGGTGAGTTCTTTTTTTTTATGAAAGCTGGTCAATTAATTATGTTTTATTTATTTCATAGATCCATCCTCACATTTCACTGCGCGATTGTCACTATTTTTATCGTTCGATTGTATCCTTGCATTTATCGCTTGCTTGGGGATTTCGGTTTTTTTTTATGAAGATCGTGCTATAATGGTTGAGCAGTATCTTGTTATTTCAGTATAGCCAGGCTTGGGCCTACCTTAGGGCATTCGGTGACTGAATGCTGAAGAGTGGTGTGGTGATCAATCGCGCTTCGAACATTGTGCCGTACTCGACAACCCTCAAAGCGGTTTACTTTCCGACTTAACATCTATCTATTGAATTTCATCTGATTTGATTATGAAAGTATATGGGTGAATAGACTGCATGTCAAAATTTGACTCTTCTAGACTGTGAAAGGTCACGTCACTGAAACGTCGACGGCCACTGAGCAGTCTCGTGTCAGCTCATCAGGCAGAAACAGGTACTGATTACCAATTAGTCGCTAATCTACGTTGTCACGTGAAATTCCCCACCGGTTCACATGAATCCGGCTCCTTTAAATGCATCATATTAAGTAGGATTCATGTCGTTATTTAGTCAACTTACTGTTTACTGGTTCAGTGCATACTGCGGCCGCGAATGTGCCCCTTCCAACTGAGACAACGTGGTCGCTTCTCCTGGGACACCCGAACGATTACTCCACGGAGGAGGCGATGAGTTCCGTAGGTGAGATCTCAGTCAACTTATGTCTTTTTACTTTTATATACGTCTATATATTATATATATATGATATATATATGTCCGTGCTTCCTTCCAGCAATCCTTGTTTTTTTTTTGAGCCAAATCCGACGTTCTTGCAGTCAAGTTATTGCGACAGCTGGCTTTTCAGCGGATTTCGCATTCTTCGAAATCTAGAAAGCAGGTTACGGATAAGGCACGTCAGCTAAACATATTCATCATCCAAACACAAACGTTACTAAATCCTAGATTCCAATTATGTCGAGAGCTAATCATTTTGTCAACATTGTCAATTGCTGTGAGTCCTTCTACTGCGTTGTTCAAGCGAAGAACAAGCGTGCAGAGATCACATGAACAGCGAATGCAACTCCTCTCATCACATTAACAATCTCATGAGTTGATGATGTTTATCTAAAACGCCTCTAAAATCTCTAAGGCTGATACGTACGCGTTTCTTTGGAAAATGCTGATTTTGCTTCAAAATCTTACCGTTACGTGTCCGTGCCATATACGATATTGTTGAGAACACTATGAAGCTGACTCGTTTTGGGGGCGCCCTGGGCGACTGTGATGCTCTTCGTGCGCGCGCGTGAACCCGAGCACTACCCCCAACACGCTCCGGCAGTCAATAAGGACGCTCTGTGGGGCGCCACAGCCAAGCTTTTCTCGAAATTGTGAGGAGATTTGCTCTACCAGAACTATTCGGCATTCAAGAAGACGAAAAAGGAATCGAAAGACGATGACAAGTAGGCCGAATAATCAACGGAAAACTTGTGTCAGTTGAGACGCGAACCATCGCTTCCGTCAAGGATTTCCTTCCTAGCAATGAAACATGTCACCAACTATCAAATTACGCATTACGTCGGTTTAACCAAGAAATGGGAAACAGTATTGTGGAATAAGGTTTGCTCTCGTTTTCCTCAGCATTTCGACGCAATTACAATCCCTGTGATATGGTTGACCACCTTGAACGAGACTGAACGAAAAATGTCATGAGAGAAATGATTTCGAACAATGATAAGAGATAAGTGTTGAATAAGCGCAATATCATCAACGTTACTTGTTTTGTTTAACTTCGGTATAAAAGCATTAACAAAGTGTGGTAGAGCATTATTAGCTGAATCACCCATGAGCGAGAAGGAGGAGGACGATCTTGAAATTCAACGGGTTGGCTTCTTATCATTATATCTCATAGAAGACGTTGCAAAACCCTCACTGGTCAAATACGTTTAGGGTACAGTAATCGAGTCCAGCAAAGCCAAGTATGTCGCCGCCAATCTACTCGGTCAAGGAGAATTTGGGGCGGTGTACAAGTAATTGGTAGATATTGTGAAATTTCAAAGCACAATGATTTAGTTCAATTTCTTCAGAGTTCATGATCTGCCGTTTTCATACCACGGATCGCGCGACGTGTTGGGTTAACTGTCAAGTAAGAGGACACTGTACGTGCAAGCTCTATCGACACTGAATACCAGAATTTTTTATAGATGGTGATTTCCTACTTCTGAAAGTTAATCTGGGGACAAAAACAAATCTTTGCATCAAAGTACCTCTATTGGCAGTGAATAACATGATTTTCTCTAGATAGTGAATCTTTACGGTCCAACAGCTAAATTATACATAAAACCAAGTATCTAATAATGGTAGTAAAACTGAGCCTTCTCCAGGTTCTTGATTGACGCGTTCAATTTTATTAATATTCATGTAATGAGAACCGAAGGAACCTTTCGTAGAGAGGGCAACGCCTGTCGATTGAGCCAGAACAATGCGGTAGAGCTGGTTTTTGAAAGGTTTTTTTCTTGTCTTGTCATTTTGGCTCTATGTTTCTGTGTTCAGGCCGTTTATTTGGGAGCATCTCCGCTCCCTTCAAGCTTCACGGTTCATGACGTTTGCTCCATGGTAAAACGCTTTTTCCGTGATTTGAAGGAGCCGTTTTTATAATATCTAATTATTCCAAAGAGGCTATTTGATTTAGCAAAGAAGAGCGAGACAACGCCGGTAACTTACTTTCTTTTTTGACTTGATTTTTGCTTAAAGATGCTTATATTTGAAGTAAATTTAGATAAAACGAAAGGAATTCTGCATAATTTTCGAGTCTGGATTGAAAGCGGCAATGAGAGATCTAAAAATATCAAGTGCGCATTGAAATCAGTGGGATTCAAGCTATCGAATGGCAATTGAATTCCTGTTATTCAGAATATGTTCAGTGCTATATCGATACTTTTATTTCCCGAATACTGTTACCTACGCGAGATAATTGTATGAAGAAACGAAAAAAAGAGTACGCAATGAAAGTCGAAAAGAAAATCGAACAACGCCGACATTCCAAATTGAAAGTGGAAGTATGTTCTTTTTTCATATATCAGTTTTTTTCGGCTATTAAAGTTTTCTTGCTACTTGTTTTTGGAAGAAAACATAAATGGTTGAAAAGCTGTCCAAATAGCTGGAAAGAACTAGCGAGTAGAATTAATTTTCGAGCATATACTAAAGTCGGAATATATAGGGAAAATAGGCATAACCCATGTGTCAAAATCTGTAACACTCCAGTGATGCCACCTAATACCGAATTTGTTTCTTATTGGATGACGTCTAGTTTTACGTTTCGGTGCCTTGAAGCTTTTCAAAAGCTTGGCCAAGCCTGCTGCCTTCATTATTCTGCTGATTTGGCTTAGAATTGAGTAGTGAGCAGGTTCTCGACTTCAGACAGGTCGATGTTGCGTTTCCCCATACCGGTGGAATGCGCTACCACCACGCCACCGAGGCTACCGCTTACATACATCCCATTCTTCAATATCTCTCTATCTCAGCTATCACTATCAGCCTTTAACATGTTTGGTCGGATAAGCGTTATCGTTATATAAACTCAGATAAGCCGGTAGTCATTGTTCTTATCTGCATCCAAGAATTTACATGTTTTTACTTCTTTTTGGCAGTGTTATTGTCTCACTACCACATTCAAAACGTCGGTTAGCACCCCCATAATAATATCGGAATCTCTTCAATAGCCTCGACCACGGCCTTTTGATCAACTTTGCGTGAACATCTGGAACGTAGCTGGTCCTCCTGGTCAATGTTCTCAGCACGATACTCAGCAAGGTACCGTAAATCTGTTCGCCTGGGCACAAATCCTTGAGCCTATGCAAGGTTGACGTTCTCAAAAGTGGTCTGTGTATTGCCTCCTATTTCATACTGTAAGGCAGAAAATTGCGATAACAGCTTCGTTTAGCACCCATGATGCGGTAAGTACGGAGAAATTTGGTTTCAAAAAAAGCTCTGAAAATGCTGTACAAAGCGATCAGATTGGTTACTTGACAATTATCAGAAATCTGTTCAGGCAGATGGCGCATATATACATAGTGCGGTTGAGCGATTTCGTTACTTCTGGATTGAAAATTTGGTGCTTATTGCTTTGATGCTAAATTTTCGAGATCGAGAAGATCTAGTAATAAAGTCGATTATTTGAACTAGGAAGATTACGAAGTTCGCTTCCGAGTTTCGATATGTTCCCATTCCAAGTTGTCGCCTGTATCAGCTGCCGTCCCGTTGGTGGTTGAGTGACTCGAGCGGTTATCAGCAACACTTCCATTTTTCTCTACCGCGTGCAAAAGTAGCCCAATGTGTCCTCCTTGCTCTAGAGATTCGTTGACCATCATATCTTTCTCCTAATCTTTTCGTAAAGAAATCAAACTATCGAGTCGGTGCTATTGTTGAGAGATACGAAAAAGACTAAAGCACAGGTGAAGGGCAGAGCAGGGATCTATATGGTATTGTGGAGCACGTATTGCTAGGTATACAGGGTTCAGGGTTTCAAGGGCTGTCAGTAACAGCGTGTTCCCCCACCACCTTTAGTGTGCGAATCATCGGGGCAACACTAGGGAACTGATGATGCAGCACACGGTTAGTAACAGAGCAGAAACAACAAAATGTAGCCTTATGTGAGCAAGTGTCTTTGTGTGGTACAAAGATCACTCTTTGCTAGTTTTTAAATTATAGGCCCTCAGCAGCATTTTTACCATCGAGTGCCACAAGCACACCTCATGGCAACCACAGAGTCATGGATATCGTGCATGACTCAGGTTGCTGCGAGCACGACACAACCGTCATCGTCGCAGTCAAATGCGGTGGTAACCACTGTAGCACGTAATCCACCACAGCGTAAGGGTGGCACGAAAGTGCTGAAAGGTTTTCCTTCTCACCCGGTGTCTTCTTTTAACATTTAGATGCACTGAGCTTCATATGCAATTCGACGTAGAGTTTCTGTAATAATTACATATCGTTTTATAGAATCCTCCGACACCTGTTGTAGTAGAACAAAAACGGCATCAACGACCATCTCGTCATGGTAAGTAAATTCGAAATGAATTGTCTCTTCGAGCATCCATGTTCCATTCATTGTAGTCGTTTGCGATAGATTAATCGTTCTAGCTGGATTACTTGACATAATCTTATCTCAGTTCGCAAGTGAAGCTGGTACTTAC
>JAHQIW010004726.1:0-35209 GCA_019055375.1 Parelaphostrongylus tenuis
ATAGTGGAAAATTAAGTCAAATGATTCAAAAGTACCAGGTACTCGTAACTAAGGTTTTGCAAAAATTTTACCTGCTGATTATCTTGAAATTACCAAGGAAATCACTCCATGCCTGGAGTATTTGTAGAGGGATGGCTTGGTGAGGCATGAGCGCGAAATTGAACTATCGACCTTGTGTGCGAGGCAGATTACCTCTAACCAATACACCATATGCTCTTGTTATGTTAGGCATCTTTATAAAAAAAGTCATTTTTTGGTAATAATAATGTAAAAAAACTGGACTATAAACTATTCCCAAGACTGACTGTCTATTAACCTCTGCATGTTTCAATGCAATTCCTGATTTTCTTCTTTAAGCCAAACACGAGGTGTTACAATAAACTTTATTTGATAGCTAACGTTTCGGCAGTTTGCCTTCTTTAGAGCCTGCAAAGGTCAAATTGTCTGCAATCCAGTGAGCCAAGCACCTTCATTAATCCTTTAGAAAAAATCACCAAACCTAGACTTCAATCGCATTAAGCACAAAACCAACTCCCAACATACTCACCGCTTTTTATTTGTGTTCTACTAAATGATTCAATAGGAGATCATCGGAATGAGATCACATAGCCTCGTAAGGTACCCTACCCATCAAAACGACAGTCTTATATACTGACTCATAACCGAGTGATGACGAGGCAATCCTCCTGAAGTAGTATAGTTGGATTGGTGGTGTTGATCCAAAATGCTTCCAAAATCTTGCATGTCAATGTTTTTTGTTCCTGCGCAAGGTGGTAACTTCTTTGTCAAAATTTACCCCGTCATGCCTTTGTGCTCAATGTGTGCCTATCGGGGTATTTTGTTTAATATGACGCCTGTCAGCTAGGTGTTCTTCTATAGGGACATAGAGCGGCCTACTCGTTTTACCAATGTACTCGCCGTGGCGCGCTCTGCAAGAGATCGAGTGAACTGTACCCTAACTCATGCAGTCACCGTCTTTATGCACTGACACGTGATTTTCTTCGAACTTATCCCGGTGTGCTATATTTTCATAGCCACTGGAAATGGCTATTTGTCAAGCGAATTCTACGAATTCCACCTTTTGCTCTCTTCCAGTGCACACTCAGGCAGATGTACGGAACATGTCTTTTATATGCCCTTTTTTGCTTGTAAGGGTGAGGTGCGAGGCAGTGAACTAACATATCTTTATTACTTTACTCTCGATACCACTTAGTCATGGAGCCGCTTGCTTGTCACGTCAAGAAAGGGAGTCAATCTTCCTTAGGTGTCTCACGGGTGAGTTTTATGTACTCTGACTGTTCGTTCAACAATTCAAAATATCTGTCCATCTCTTCTTGTGTGGAACAAATAACAAAGCAATCATTGATGTATCTACAGTAGAGTATTGGGTACTGTTCTTTTAAGGCGGCGCCACTTGAGGCCTTTGGCAAAAGCGTATTCATTATTGTTATTTGACGAATGTATGACTATCTGATAGCTTAAATTAAGTGAATTTCAAAGATATATTTTATTTCTCGTATTGCTTGTTTTCAACTCCATATCAGTCAAAATGAGATTTTGTTTCACATTTGAAGATTTCTGGCCTGATAAAACGTTTTTTATAACAAGATTTGAATTATTAGATAGAGCAAATCTTTCTAATTATGAAAATATGCTTGCTAGCTGTACACACGCCCTAGCCGACTAGAAGTGCTCACTGACTGTGAAACACAATATTCTTTCGGTCGTTGCAAAGCTCGAAGTAGTCCTTTCTGAAAGGCATTTATACCATTATAATTGGAAAGACTTTTTCTATCTAACGATCAAAGTTCATTGCAACAGAGCTTTCATACATTGTTACGGTTATGCACTGAGAATTCTTCGAATGGGAAACAAAATCTTACTTTGACTAATGCGGCGCTAAAAATAAGCTATTTGAGAAATTGAGCATACCGTCATGGTAATTCACTTGGTTTGAGTTATCGATAAACCGAAAACACGCTTTTAGCGAAGGTCTCAAATGGCGCCGCCATAATGGAGCAGTACCGAGTATTGCCGAAGGCATACACAAGACAGCCGAAGACAACGTACATATTACTAGGGTTTCCACTCTGGACATGAACGCAGTAGCAGGAACCGGTGCTATCAGTTGACCATTGCCAGCCCTTTCTTTTATACAAAATAGTTCCTAAACTTCAAAGACCGAGCAGTTTAGGCACTTATTTGGGAGAGCCATCAGTTAATGAATCGACAAGCCATACATGTTTATTGCTCCTCGATGTTGTATGAGGAGCTCGTGAATGGCTTGTAATGCGGAGCCATTCGATACGCTAATATAAAGGGCGTTGATGTCGAACGTCCGCTACATATGTGCTGTTAGGACGTGCGATCAGTAGACGGTTCAAGAACATTTGAGCGTTAGTGAAATAGGCTGGAATGTGTTTGAGCAACTGGGATGTTATTAGAACAAGAAATCGTCCTATTCTATCCGTTGGTCCATCTACACAGCTAATGATAGAGCTGTCCTTGAATATTGATGGAATCTTAGATATAAGATCGCTAGTGCGTGTCAACTTATGGGCTTTTATAAGCAATTATATGACTGGACTTTACTTTATAGCACTTTATTTGATCCGTCAGCATAGTGTTTTTTTTTTACTGTGCAGAACCCAGCCCTTCTAAAATACGATTCATTTTCTGCCTTCTTCAACGGCGTAGAATGCTGGTTGAACGAATTTCTTTGCAATATCGAGGATAGCCTGGATGTGGCATTCCATAGGTCGATGTTGTTGATTGCCGGAGAGAGTTGGGGCTGGAGCTCGGCTCCACGCGCACCGTGACGGGCATCATAACCACTCAACCTCGGCGCCCCTTTAAGACTGAATACGTTGGTAAATCAACTTTCAAATGGAAGATAAGAGTCATAAAACAGCTGGCTTTCCCACTCTGACCCACACATTACTAAACTTTTGGCATTGCTTTTGGAATTCCTTTTCGAAAAAAGTTTGATAGAGAGTAGCATCTCAAAATATTTTTTCGTCATTGTAATATCTAACTGACGGGGAATTACCATAAACTCAGTATACTTATCACTAACGAAGAGTCTGATGTTTTTTGATTTTATCGTTTCCCGAACCTTTCGCATTCCATGTCTTTGTGTTTCTATGAGGTTGGAGCGGAACTTTTTCACGCGATAGTGATTGAGGATTTAAAAATTCGTGTTCGCAGACATCCGAAAATTCACGTCGACTTCATTGCTGAGGTTTTGTTGTCGATAAAATTGTTGAGGATGAGGCAGTAATGATAAGACCCTTGTTTCTTGTTGTTCATTCCTGATACGTTCTTCATTATTAGTTTTTTTACGGAATCTGTCTTGAAGCTCATACAAACGGCACGCGATCCTGCGCAAGGATACCCTAGAAATAGGCTGATATTGTAATGAACTTGGAACCATTAATAACATGAAGCGTACATTATCAGGAAGAGTTTTTCCGCTCTCTTCCAGTGCACAGATCAGCCGCTGTTCAAAACGTGCTTTTTAGTGAAGCCATTTTCGTGTGTGAGGCATATGAGGAGAGGTAGTGAAGCAGGAGCTTTTTATCACTTGTCTTTCGGTACCACTCTGCAAGTATATAGTATATATATATATATATATATATATATTGTGATGTATAATGGAGGAAATAAGAATATCCTGGTTCACTACTTCTCCTCTCATCCCTCATACACGAAAAAGGCTTCAGTAAAAAAAACTTTTCGAACTGCCGCCGGCATGTGTAATGGAAGAGAGAGGAGAGTAGAATCCATGAAACTGGCTCAGGAAATGAGCATTTCTTCTGGCTGCAAACATGTGACCTCTCGGCTTAGGTTTGGAGCAGGTAACACGCCTCCGAACAAAACTTTGAACAAAGCAGCATGGCGTTTATCCCTGCGTTCTTTTGAATTAAAATAAGTACAGATTCTAGAATGTTGGTTGAGAAGAGCAAGATTAGAGTAATCGGTAGCGATCATCATAATACCACCGAATACTCTATCAGTTTGCAGCCGCTTACAAGATCGTCTCTGTACAGCGAGATATTGCCGAATAATACCTATCGACAGAGGCGATGATTGCTTGAGCGTAGGAACAATTCATTAAATCTTCTGCATAGCGTGTAGCGATAATATACTAGCGAAACGGGTAGGCCGCTCTATGCCCACGTAGAACACCTAACTGACAAGCGTCATAACAGACGAAACACCCCGCTAAGCACACACTGAGCACAAAGGCATGACAGAGTAAAAGTTGACATAGAGATTACCATCCTTGCGCAGGAACAAAGAACATCAGCGCGAAAGATTCCAGAAGCATTTTGGATTAACGCGACAAATCCAATTATAGACCGAGGGAGAGATGCCTCGTTATCACCGGTGATATGAGCCAGTATATAAGACCGCTGTTTTGATGGCTGGACTGCATTACGAGCCTGTGTGATCTTCTCCCCATGATATCCACTTGAATTATTCAGTGAAACACATATAAGAAGGCGGTATGTTGAAAGTTGATTCTGTGCTTGATGCGATTGAAATCTAGTCGGTGATTTCCTTTCAAAGAGCAATGGAGGTCTTTGACTGATTGAATTGCGGGCAACTTGACCATTCCCGGTTTTGCAGAAGGCGAACTGTTAAAACGTCAGCTGTTTGAATAAATGTTGATGTAACACCCCGTGTCTAGATTCAGAAGAAAATTAAAAATAACTAAACACTTTTCATTCGCAGTCACGACCAACAGTGCGCAGTGTGAAAATCACTTCACAAACAAAGGTTAGAATTAAAATCGGCGTTTTTCAAGCTACCAAAAGACTGCAAAACATAGATTAAAGTACGAAGCAAATGTCATACACGCACTCTACAAAAACTTGCACAGTTCCTTTTCACAAGGTAGTGCGATCCTCAGAGTAAGTTTTCATTCATTTCTCTCTTGTGCAGTTGTCGTCATGGTGGTGGTTTACATCGAGCATGGCAATCTACGCGAAGCCCACTCCGTGGCAACAAGGTTGTTGCTATCCGCGGATGCAGATAGATGTCACTAGCCACAAATCCGTCGTCGTGTTTGAGTGACTTTCAAGAGGACGCTCGCTCTCTCTTAGAGTCAAATCCACTGTTCTTTTTGTTTATCTGTCATCTGTTCTATTAAATGACCCGATTCGTCAGTGTTTGCTGTCAATGTGTATATTTCTGGATCATGAAGATGAGATAGTTTTCGGAGATCGGAACCCGCAAATCTGCTAGACGTTCTGAATGCCGATCAAGTTCCGCAAGACTTCGCTCAAGCGCGTGAGTGGTGCACAGATTCCTTGATTTGGATGTATTATCATCCCGCGTTTTTCCCGCATAACACAGCGCTGGGATTACTGTTGAATCGATAAGGCAGCTCATCGCTTCGTATTTCATTATATTTCGTAGTGCAACAGCGATATGGGTATGGAGAGAGGTCAAAGGAAAAGTGGTATATTCGTGCTGCAGTTTTGATAAAAATCGGCTAATGTTCGTATGTTCGCATAGGAAAACGCAGATGGGCTGGTCATGTGATAAGAAGATCACACTATGGATGGATAAAACGATCTACAGACTGGAGTCCATGTGGTTATACCAATCCCTACGACGACCATCCACACGTTAGGCGGACGTGTTTGTAGGAAGAGATAATCAGCTGTACTCGCAGCTGCCAATATGTTACAGATCATGGCATAAAACTCGCTCCAACCGCCATGCTCAGATCAACCTGCCATCATGGACGACTGTCGCGAGAAGAAGAAACAAATGGATAATGTGCTAGGGTCCGCACAATCCATGAGGACGGCCAGTCCAAGTATCCAAGTACGTAAATAATGGTTCGTCTATAGAACGGGTCTATACCTTAGTCGACTGGCGCTGACAGGGTTGCATTCGTTTCTACACTGTCAAGCGCTTTGTCATAACTTATGAAGGCCGGAACAAGGGCCAGGTAGTAACCTCAACAAACTTCAATGTCCCGTAACACAATTTCAATGCAGTTCACACAGCAGAATCCTTTTCAGAATCCTGCTTACTCATTGGCTGAGCCTCAAAGTTATATCGCAGAAAAATGTTTCTTTTTGAAAGGATGTGACCTACATGTAGAGACATAAAGGTTTTTTTGACACATGGAAAATTTTTTCAAACTTACCACGATAAAAGTCATTTCTGTCATATTTCATCACTTATGATGCTAATGCTCCCACAAGACCCCAATTGACCAAGAGAATTCTCTCAATTTCATGGCAACGCACGCCGTTGCAAATTCGCGTGAAGACGAAACACCGGCTATAGCAGCTGATCGCGACGCGACGTCGCCAATGTGTCAGATTTCGTAGAACGGTGGCGCAAAAAGGTTGAAGGAAGCTGTTTACTAAGCGAACAAAAATCTGTATATCGAATTTTTTTCCTGCTGATACGTGGGCGCTGTTATAGACTGCGAGCTAAATCATGCCCTTCGGTTTGGCCCATTCGAAATAACAGGTTACAAAAAATGAAACTTTTATTACGGCAAGGCAAGTTGGTAAGGCCGTGTTGGCAAGGATCTTCAAAAGAATTTCATAGAAACTGGAAAGTAATTGTTAGAGCTGAGAGTGCTCTAACAAGGCTTATTAGTGAAACTTTAATTTTAGCGTAATAAGTTTCTAAGAGTAAAGAAAGAGTTAGAAAATGAGTTGATGCAAGACCTCTACCTTTTAAAGTGTCAATGTTTAACTCCATCATAAATATCTACATCGTCTTCCAAAAACAATAGACATGTGGTACATGACAGTCCTCAAAGTAATATGTGAGAAGACAATGTGAGAAATAACTAGAACAGTTACTAATATTGAAAAAATAAAGACAAACCAAGTAGGACAATGAATACACAAAGAACACGACAAGACATCACGAGGGTAAAACAGATAATGACCACCTTTGTGAAAATTATCCAAGCTAAAGCGCTCTTTACAGTGTGAAGACCCACTGATATCAACACTCACTGAAGCGAAGCATGTCGTCCCAAAAATTGAAAACCGTACTTATCTACCAAAATATGATTTTCACCGCTTCCCAAAAACAGAACTCGGAACAGTGGAATTGAAATTTTGAGCACGTTTTTTCTTGGTGACAAGTAAACGTAAAACAATGTTGCAGAACTAGTGCGAACTCCGAATTGACAACACTCAAAGTGAAATTCTTGAGTAATTAGGGAGTCCACCTAAACTAAGCGCAAGCCATGAGATGAGTTCGCAGCTCAGCTGAAATATACATCTCCACAGCTGAATTTGCAGCAGGACCTCGTTGAAGGATAGCTCGCGCGAAATAATCTGTAGAGGCGAGTAAGCCTATGTACATTGTGTACGATATTCACAAAATTATATAACGAACTCTTAAAGCCCGTGAATTCTGGAGCTAACGGATCCGGACGTGGAGCGTAGCTAAGACGACAACACGGAATGATGAATTCACCTTCAACATTGTACATAGATGCCTTAACATAAATGATTTACCCATGAATTCCTTTTGCTAAAACGCGTTTTCACCGTATACCTGGTCATCCGGTGAAAGAATCTGTCGATCGCTTAATGATAGAGCTTTGACTAGCTGAGTAGTTACAGTAGCCAGAGCGCCATACTGATCGCCGAATAGTTTCAGCTACAGTAAGCAATTTACACACATGAACAATCAGGCAAAAAATACTTGATCAAGGTCGTTCTACGACTAGTACAACAAACATGGATGACTGAACCTCTTATATCATCGATTAGAACACGAATAACAACACTAAAGTACGAGCAATCTCACGACAGACCAACCCAACATAATTCGTAGCGTCACCCAATATATTTGCTATGCCAATAGCAATAGTTCGCTTATCAACTATGGTCGTTGAATTTTGCAAGGTTGTCATTTCAGATACCACCACCTTCTCTAAGAGCATACGGAACAGTCCTGCCTGAATCGCTTCTACGGACTGAAATTTCAACGTTTTTTTCACACCAATTGGTTAGAAGGAAAAAAAAGGAAAAATGTAGAAATTCTATGAAGCGATTGTGAAATGATTCACGTGCATAACTTCACATCCAAATGCCTTTCTTTAAACTATACATATTACAATATATTCAAAAAAAGTCCCAAATACCTACCCTTGCAAGCAGTTCTGCTCCTCGAACAGCAGCAAACTGGCAAATAAACACGATAAAGTGTTTCATAAACTTTGGCGTTTTGCTGAACTGCACTCGTTGGAACATACTGTTGAGTAAAATAATTATTGGATCGTCAACACCTTGCGTCATCTGAAATTCCGCAAGTAACACATATTACACAAAAAAAAAAAAGAACAGAACTCTTAGAGATGATGAAATCCTCAAGCAACAAACATTGCAATAGGTGATTGAGTGCATATCTGATTTGTAAAAATGCAATGGCCTAATGATTTTACGAACCAGTGTAATGTTATCTACCAATAATTTAGAAGGACAGACCTCAACCACAGGCAGTAAAGCATTAGCTAATTGAAAACCATACTGATCTAGAGACTTTGATCCAACTAATCTTAAAAAACCAATAAAGATAAGCAGGAGATAAGTTGTAAGAAAATACTACAAGACACTTAATTACCTGGAGAAGTGCTCCATTACTAGAGCCCCATGCTTACGCATCACTACTTCCAGGCAACTCTTCAAAAATGTCTGAAAGATCGTTTACTTGCTAAACCCTAATCAAAATAATTTGGCAGTTCGACATCCAACAACACACCTCCACAACTGACATTGCCACAGGTATATTCGCTGAACGCGCTCAAAGATCCTTGGAGAGTAAGTATGGGAGGAAAGACACGTACTTTGGGTTGACATTTGACGAACGCGTGAGGGACGACGAAAGAAGCATACTTGTTAAAACACCTGCATCACAATCCCATAAATCACATGTCAAAAAACCAAAAGAGCTCACCAGTGATCTGTAGCGCGTAGGGTACGAGATCCGGCAAGTCCTGGCCAAAGACTCTTTTCGGCATAGACATAAGTTCAGCGTCCAGATTGCCATCGGAAAGGCTTTCTATCAAATTTTTCCATTAGCCAAGGTAGATAAAGACATAACGAAATTGATCTTAATTCACTAAAAGTCTTATTTAACCACTTTTAGCGGTAGTATGATTTGTCGAAGAAAGAGATTTGGCAGAAAAGGAGTGCCGGCAGTGCACTGGATTCGACGCGCTCCCGGAAAGAATGAGATGCGAGTTTGGATCCTGTTTGAAGTTCAAGGTTTTGCATAATACTCTGTATTATTGGATATATATAGTCTTAACTTGATTCGCTCATTTTGTGCTCCAATGCAATCTTATAAATTCACGTTGAGGGTTTATTGCCATATATGATAATGCAGCGCTCATGGTTGTTGGAGTGTATCGCAGAACATGTTAAACCGCTGTGTCAGATGGGAGAGGTCTTCAGTCTGCTGAAAATAGGAGCAATAATGCATGTTCCGAATAAACATTGCTTTTCTACTCAGTACATGAAACCCTACGTGTACTACATCAAGATTTTTACATTAAAATATCATTATGCTACAGAAACATTACTATCAATGTTAAACGTAAGTTTCGACAGAGCTATTTCTCTACCACCCAGAGCATCATGCGAATCATAGATTGAGACAGCATGGGAGTGAAAATCGTAGTCTACAATTATAAATCACAGCCGCATTTCTGTAACACTTACCTCAACCAAATGCAGTGAAGGTTAACTGATTTTGCTGACGTTTGTGGGAAAATTGGTCTCTGGCTGACAATCACAAAAAATGTTCATAGTGACCGCATTTGTTTTGAAGGCTCTAATAATTAAGCGGAACGAACACATACGATTGCTTTAGACGCGTTTTTCTAGGACAGGAAGTTAGCACATCGAGCGACTGACCTCCACTTTTGATCGGGAGAAAAAAGACGGCCCGAACAGAGACTAAGACCATCGAGGAAGTTGTCAAGAAAACAAAGAGTATTCGACCGCGCGCTCATTTTTCGACTCTTGATGCTATGAGCTACGCTCCGATTACGTAGTCAAGATACAAATAGTCGGTTCCTCCATAATGCCCTTCGCACTCGTTTTAATCAGCTTTTTATCTCGACTTGATCATCACTGGGGATAAGCTCTGTGTCTACTACAAAACAACAGACGCCACAATTACTGACTGCCTCGCCACCGACACACTTGCTCATTCGAAGCCCAAGTCCCACGGATAAAAAAAAAGATCTAGGGCGCTGCAGTTGACAGGAAATGTTGACCTTAGATCTGTTCAAGCACAAAAAACAATTTCTGCCGTCACCTACTGCAAGAAGCTCCGGGCTGGCCACGAAAGTGCGAGAGAAGCGTCTAAAGCAGCTAATCGTCGCCTTTCTCCTCGATCTTGTCGCCACATGGGAAAGTCATCTTGCCACATTTTGGAATAACTTGGTGTTGTATGGCTCCATATTCACCATATGGTGTGAAAATACTTCATCCGATCACCATCCTTTCGGCGTCCTCATGCAACATCTGCGAGAGAAAAATCTTAAGGCTGCAGTCGAATTAAATGTCACATCATCGTCTTCTTTTAACGCCGGCCTCATACTTTCAGGAAAGAGAGCATTCGATCTTTGGCCATCAAATAGTAGCGTGTCATTGATTGTAATGGTGACTAGATAATTGGCTGATTCCTCCAAATAAAGAACTATAGAAGTGTCGCGTTGCGAGAGAAACCATGGGCCATCTTATTAGCATTACATGATGCTATTGAACTCATCCAGTCCCTCAGTATGCTTTACCACGCAAATGGGACGGGAACGAAACTGTTGACCTTACTCATCAATTAACAACTGAAGGCGTCGTTTTAAATAAAACCATAAATAACAATGTGGAGCTAACAAGTAATTCGTTTTGAAAGCAAACACTAGACGACGGCTTCTGCCGGCCGAATTGATCGCGGCGTCAGCATGTATGACAGAGACACCACTCAGGTCATTCTAAACAGTAAATGCTGGTGGAACGCACTACAGTTATGTTTCAAAAGCCAAAGGCACTTGAAGACGCAACAACGCCCGTAGGTGATTATAATACCTTGCGGCAAGCGTAAATGTATTGGTGTCGGTTCCTCTACGTAAGGATATCTTCCTGTGGTAGTGGCTGAACCGAAAGGGGCCGGGCAGCTGTTGAGGCTGTTATACCTAAACACGTGTCATGCACTCCATAAGTGTCATAACAGACCCCATGACAGGCTCAAATATGTTATCAGATTGCAATTTTCAGATGTTTTAGGCTATATCTCAAAACAGTCGAAATGAAAAATAATAACTATACAATGAAGGTCTACTGAAAGCAAACAGGGCTTGAAAGGGCACTATAGACTACAGTCAAGCGGTAAAAAGGCTAGTTGAGTTGTGCGAGAGTCAACAGACCGCTCTGTGTCATTTTCATTTCTTCGAAGAACACCTATCGTTAATCGAAATATAACTTCTAAACAAGCAGCACGTCTCCTCTTAGCATATGAATGAATTTTTGTGAACTATATAAATTTCGCAATCACAATATTTTCATTCCATAGAGAAAATACTTTTGACATGAGGAGAGAGATCTGATGAGTCGTTACTCTTTGAAACAAATTATTTACTGTTACTCTCTAAAACATAACGCAGCTTGAGATGGAACTGCACGCTAATAAAAACTAGTAGTTAACACTTACACCACTTTCACTTTGCTCATGACTCCGTCCTTATAAGACAAGTAAGCCAGGAGAAGTGATTGTAGATTGATTCTCCGGTAACGTATATGAGGAAACGAAAGATTTTGATCTTAAGCGACCGCCATAAAAATTGATGCTCGCACAGCAAATTGCTCGATTTTCGTTGCTTGATTAAGGTTTTTTCTCGCATCTGCTAAGATTTTTGGAATTCTTGTATAACTTTTATAGAACAAGATTTTCACTACTCGTTCAAATGCTTTCGGCTCAAATATACATGTCTTGTATAGCGAGAAAACGCCGATTTACTACGCGATTATACTGAATTTAGCAATCAGTCAGTTGTAGTGAACTGCACAAAAGATATTGCAGCAAAGATCTTTAGTTTTCAGCTTCCCTAATTTTATGCAAGACCGAAGAATCATATTGTAAGTATAAATTAGAAATCAATGAATAATCTATCAAAAATGGTGATGCACATAGTATACTATACCAGTTCATCCATAACTCACTATAGCTAACTCTATATCAGCCATTCGTCTATTTACAGTTATCTAGAGTTGAGGTATGCGAGATAATGTTACGGACTCTTGGATAGCAAAGGAATTTCAGTTTGGAGGGACAGCCGTGTTTGAGTAAAAAGCATGGAACATTGGCATTATGGAAACTGTTGGTCGGAAATATGCGTCTCCAAAGAAGTACTCTAGCTATTTTTTTCCCATTCGTACTCATATTCGAAAAAGCACATTTTCTCTCTCTTTAGTGCTTTAGTAATTATTCGGTAGCTTAATTTCGTAAATTTGAGGGTTGTAATTTATTTTTCAGATGATTTTCCGATTATACTGTGGAAATAAGAACAATTTCATACTCGAGCATTTTTCGCTAAACAGTGCTTTATTTTCACATTTTTACAAACCATTCGATAGCACCAATTTCAGAGGTTTTTATAAAGCTGAAATAGGATAAAGCTTTCTGTGTTGTTCAATCCCTGATGAATGCGCCATGCATTCGCCTTCACTTTCCAACTTCGGCAAAACACCTCCAGCTGCTGCGCCACGAACACACTAATTTCAATGATATTCGTGGATTCTAAAAAGAAGGACGTTTCAGTGCGTTAATGCAGCTAAAATAATAGTGAGTTTCGCACTCAGCGCAGTGCCGACTGCACAGCGCAATTTACACGTGAATTGCTATGCGCGCCAACTGCAAAACACAATACTCTTGTAGCTGTAACAACACACTAAGAAGTCTTCCTTCGAAATCAAGCATAATGTTGAAATCGTCAATAGCTGCGTTATCGAAAGGGCATGAAAGAATGAGAGAAAAGCAGTGTTCATCAAAAAGAGCTCTTTTCTCAATAGCCAAGAATCTATTGATATTTATTGAGATTTAAGCCAGCGGAAAGTTGTTGAAAGGCGATGATAATAAAATTGTTGCAAAATCCATCCACAAACCGCCTCAAAGTGTGCGCGCCTCACGTGAAATAGAATCTCAAATTCACTGTTAAAACGCACTAAAAAGCTTTTTTTTTGGAGAATTTAATTTTGTCAAAATTTATGCTGTGAAATAATTGGTCAATTTTACAATGAAAAGCTTTGCTCATCGAAAAGCGTTCCAGTTTGGAATAATATTTTCTGGTTACGTTTAAGGCGTGATGTAAGGGCCCTACAAAAAACAAATTACATTTTACTAATTCTTGAGGTTCAAGCTTTTGAGTGATTACTAGAATGTATAAGCAATAAAAAATACGTTTTTTTTCTTCGATTATGGGTGCTGCTAAGGGAACTGGTAGGTGTAATACCGTATTTGCCGCAATAACGAACGCGCGCTCCTCCTACACTTAATCCAGCTACGTATCACAATCACCACCATATAGACCTCTATCAAAAGTATCAAGTTGCAGAAGATGTACTTTCGAAGTACGCTTTCAAAACGCAAATGATGCAAATGCAAGATGAGGATCGAAAGTTTGTTTATCTCTTCACAAGGATGTGGTATTACCGCGAAAAATAAAGGATTTAATGAGAAGTTGTTGCTGTTTATACCTAAAAGTCTTTGTAAAAAGTTCATTCGTAGTATTTTATTCATTATATAATGACAAGATACCTCTGACTCATAAACTATACCTATAATCACCAGTAAACCACCTATGACGTCCAAGCGGCGAGGTAGCACTTCAGAAATAAAATGTAATAGATTTTTCGCTCTAACAGCGTTCTTTAATGATCTTATATAAAAATCTATTACTTCGCCAAAAATGCAAGAGATTCGGACTACTTGAAAAGTCGTGAAATTTAAGCGAAAAGCCATATCGGAGCCCAATCGAGGCAATAAAGCAAATTGCGTGCGAAACATAGCTTTATTTTCGCTGCTACAGTCTAATAAAAAGACTTTTTGAAAACCAAACACATTTTAGGAACTGCTGTGATTCAAGCTTTCGAAAATTTGCCGAATGTCTGAAATAAAACTTTTATTTAGCGCGAAAGATCTTGAAACAGTCATGAGCGATATATGATACCCGTAGTTCCTCAAAGGTCAAATGCCTCATTTTTCCTCAACAGAATTGGTATCATCAACTCCAGATAAGTTCATTCAAGTCGTAAAGAAAGTACGCTGAGCAATTTGGTTTCAGAGTTGAATATGAAAAGCAAGCGACTCGAGAAACGTCCAAGAGCGCTGAGGATGTAGTGAAGATATGAAATAACATCGGTTCCATGTGCAACTTCTTGGCTGAACTAGTCTTGTTGCCTTAATTTCTGCGCACATTATGGCTACGTAGGTAGAATGTGCGAAGGAGGGTACCACGAGTTCAATAGTTTGTTTTTTTTTTTCAGAAATACTCAAAGCAAGACCAGTTTACAAGTTTCTACAGCAAAGGAGAGCTCACTGGGCTACTTCTGTACTCGATAGACAAAACAAAAAGAAGTTTAGCTAGCCCTCGCCTGAGTGGCGTGACCTTCAATATTAAAGGGTGAATACGTAGCAAGAGATGTGCCGTCGTAATTGCTGCGAACACCTTGAATGAAAGTTGTGATTTTGATAACGAAGGTTATAGAAATCAGAAAACCGTGAGTCACGTACTGTGAAACATTTGTTTGTAAGTCAGCACATTTGATATTTGAAGTTTTGAAAGATTCCACAATGGGGGCTATTAGAAAGCGCTATTTCGCTCCATCTGTTCTGCTTCTATAGGAATCACCAAGAAAATCGAAGACGCGTTGAAATCCTTTATCTCTTTTAGTGAGATCAAAGCTTCACCTAGAATTATCAGCTTCGTTATTATATCTTGTTCATTTCTGCTTGTTATTATTATACCTTGTTTGGTTATCAGTTATTCTTCTCTAAGCATAAATTATCGGTGTAGTTCATTTATGAGTGTAGGCGGCTAAGAGAAGGTGCTAGTCGCGTGTAAGTTTACACTGATAAATTTTTGCCGTTCCTTCACAGAATTTTTTGTACACGAAGTTCATTCACGAAACATTGATTTAGTGTCATGTGCCGCCACACAACAACCCAATGCAGTGAATCAAGCGAAACTAAACAGCGGTGAAAACATTCCAGCCAAACCAATTAAAAAAGTAGGTTTGTTCACACAAAGTTTATAAACTACCTAATTTGTTCCCTAACGTAGATCATGTGGGAAGATGAACGTTCCCTTCTGATTAACTTCTAATGTTGACCGACTATCTTCTTCCCTTAATTTCTTTTAGCTAACTTCTTCTTCTAATCAACGTTCCTTTCTAATTAGATTTTACCAGAATACTTTCAGCGACACCTGGCTGAAGGGAGCCCGAAGATGCAAGCTTGGTCATAGTGTGAGCGAGACATTGTCCGTTCAGAAGCGACGTCAAAGGACTGTTGCTAGGACATCGTCTCTGACTGCGATGCAAGAAGAATCGCCGTGGAAAAAATCGTGGAAAACCTCAACACAGCAAGGAAAAGACCGTGAGAAGACGAAGATCTTTCGCACGTCTTAGAAGTTAATCAGAAAAGAACGAAGAAGAACAAAATTGACGGCCAATTTTAGCGCTCGTTGCAAAGTAAATTAGAAACTGCTCAAATAAAGCAATCATCAAGGAGCCGAGGTTTCTTTCTAAATTGCTACCTATAAAACTCGGGAATAATTATTAGGTCTGCACAAAAGTTTGGCATCAGAGAAATGAACACCAATTTCACCAACCAGATGTAATTAAGATCACATAACAACTCTACTCATAGTGAGCGCCATAACCAGGATTATATTTCTGCTATCTCTCTAGCAACAAATCGACACCACTTTGCGCAGAAGATTTCAAGCCTTCTTTTCGTGCCAGATTTGTGCACACATGCCGCATCACGGCCGCTCAACAAAGTTTCAGTACGTTGACCAAGTGAGCTGGAAGTTGTTGGATTACCCGCCGCACAGTCCTGGTTTGTCGCTGTTTGACTATTACCTCACTCGGTTGATAAAGCACATCCTGAGCAAGAGGAAGGTCTGAAGCATTAATCATATGCGCCGAGCATTGACAAATTTTTCGAATCCGAGGATGGCGAGTTCCATGAGTGCGGTATTGGTTTGGAGAGGGCAGAAATGTGTTCAGGCTGATGGCGCTGATTCCCAATCGTGTTGTTTAGCAATTCTGATTACTTGTGGTTAAAAAAAGTTTGAGGTTTATTGCTCTAGTGCCAAAAATTATGCGAATCCCTTATGAAAACACTGAAAAGCATAGGCGCATGGTTGCTAAAACGTTAGTGCAGCAGCAGTAAGTCAACGACATCAGTTAGTGTAACACAACGATATCCAAACAGACTTACACGTCATGGAGGTGAAGGGGGATCGGTGCGAGATTTTGCTCTTGACAGATAAGTAGGGCTACTTAATTAGCAGCTTGTTATCCTTATGTCATTCGAATATGCCATGAATAGATTATGCTCACACTGAACAGCTTTCCAGTGAACTGTCGCGAGATGGGAAAACGACAACTTGGCGATAAAAGTGGACAATATATTTCCACATCACGTCGCCACAGATAATGACGTCCACTAACTAAGTGTCTCAAGGTGAACATTACCACATTGCACAACAAAAAACTGGCCACAAAATTTGTGTTTCTGTTCTACGTAGTGTTACGACTGTGTTGAAACAGCAAACAATAGCATGCACTCCAATTTGGCACTTCGATTCCATAATTCGACCATAATATCATTCAACGAAATGGATGATAAAGTAATCCGCTTGTGCCAATCTCGACGGTCTTCGGATTCGAGCAAAGATCTAGCCGCAACTTGTGAATTCATGTTTTTCCTGGATGTCTTTATAATACAATGATCACCGATCTCTCACCTGCTGCACTTATTGCTAAAAACTAAAATCTTACCATTGACAACATCTAACATTACTTTATCCTGCTATTGTAACTATACTGTTTCGCTTTAAATCATCAAATAAAAATCGATTGTTGCATTAAGATTTCCACCACAGAAAACTTCATTTTTCACTGTCACGTGCTACATTATGTCCTTGGGATTCAGTGTTGTTAGAATTATCTTCATCCCAGCAAAACAAATGACATCTGTAACGTTTTCTGATATTGTCGTTTTCTGGCTTTGTAGTATGTGCATCTTGACTTCTCGGCTATTGGTAAGAACATTCTACTCATTTGTCTCCCACATCTGTACCCTCTGGTTCACTTTAGTCATTTTGGTATCTTTACGTTGTTTTCAACGGAATCTTATTAGTGACATCTCGTTACTGCTGTATCTTTATTGTTAGATACGAATAATGTTGATACACACGTGTGAGACGTTCCGCCGCAAAAACTACAACCATAGAAGCTACGTTGTTGTAAACATAGCACGAGCGGCCAATCTTCTGTACATTCGCTGCTATTAGTAATCATGTTATGAAAGGATTGTTGTGTTAAGAGGTTCTAGGCCTCGAACTCAGTTAGGCTACAACTCTACTCGAAACTGTAACTCTTCATCTTTTATTCCTGCATGTTTATTTCACGCCGGAGCACTATGTGAAAAGATGGAAACCACCTTTTACAAGATATAGTATAGTTTTTCTTTCAATCACAAGAAGGTTGTGAAGCGAGCAAAGCATGGGACGCGATATTTTTATGCTTTGCACTCAGATCGTCACCGAGCATTTCGGGACGGGCACGATTAAAAAAATGGCAGGGTCAATACCGTCACAATCCGGCTTGTCTCTGGAATAAACTACAGCTCTTTCATTTAAAACGAATAGTGACACTTTGTCAAATAAAAACTGTTACAGCAAATAATACTTATATGACTCGCACGCTCATATTTTGACGACCGGAGATTTGGTAACTTTCTCCTATTTTAGAGCAATGAAAACGAATTTCGAAAACCCACACAACATTGGTTGTACGGAGGGGCTTTCCATTCACAATTTGCTCCTAGTTGCTTTGAACAAAATGCGCAACTGCGAATGAATAGAAAAAGTTTTGGTAGTTTTCTGCTGTAGTGTAACAGTGTTAGAGATCCTTCAACAGAGTCTCTGGAATTAGAGTGAGCTCCTTAACTACAGTAGAGCCTTGATGAGTGAGAGCCGAACAAGGAATAAGCGAGGAGACTAATCACTTGCTGGAAGCATTGAAATACACACAGTAAAAAATATGGTGCTAGTCTCGTGAATAGACGATAATAATAATAACAACTTACGGGTTTTTCTGCTACCCGTCAGAATGTGAAGGAGAAAATACTGGACTAAAATTATTCGTTAGAGTGTCAGTCACCACGCGGAAGCTTCATTCTCGAGGAATTGCTACACCCGCTTGATTTGAAAATGCCAAAATATAGCGTTGTTTGAGTGTTTGCATGGCTAAACGAGTCTAATTGATCTGGTGAGGTGATTTTTGATTGAACGATTTTATTTGAGGTAAACTGTTTCAATAATATCCACTCGTTTTCTGCCGTGTGTCTGGTTTGCTGTGCTTCACTGTATGGGGAAACACGAGATTTGGGTTTTGTAAATGCTAAGAAAAGTTTTCTTAGAAGAACGTTGAAGTCGATGTGGATGTATCTGCGCAGTCAAAAAAGTTGTGTATTCTTCAAATCTCTCTTTTAGCGAAAATTGTAAGGTGTCAACGGACAAGAATGGCGACATGAAGATTATTTAAGCTTAATTTAACACTTAATTTAATTGAAGTTTAATTTAAGATTCGTGTTTTGTTGCAAGGCCGCAAATCTTCAAAGCAATGTTATAATCTGTTTGAGTGATAGTATTTTTATGTGTTTGCAAAGGGGCAATTAAAATTACGAGTTTGTTGATCTGAAAGCCACCAACAACAGGAACTTGAATTTCTGTTTGTGGTAAAGGTTCACAGAAGATCGTGAAACACTGTTAGCACATAAAACATTGTAACGTGAATTTCACTGTTTTTTTTTTATGAATAATTTTGAATTTGAAGTGGCTTCAGCGTTTGCCCACGACCATCCATCGTCTTTCAAGAAGGTTTTTTTCTTGTTTCTCTATAGTGGTTGTGGCATTTGGAGAACTGCATTTCTTATGCTATTTTCTAGGATCAGAGTCGCATTTTACTCAAACTAAAGCTATTCAACTGTTATGAATTGGGCTCCTACTGATGTCATGGGGATATGTCCAGCTCTAGGTTACCATTTAGCACTCCTCCAACTGGTGGTACGTGTAATAAATTATTATCATTATTGTAACGCTGTTTACTACATGTAGATATTTCGGCCTCGCATCATCTATCGTGCTAATATGTCTGTTACACTATCAGTACTGCTTTCTCTCTTACATGTTCACGGTTTTATTCATCCAGGTTATCTATCACGTGTTTTATGATGTATAGCTGTTGAATTCTGCCAATAAACTTATTTCACTCGTTACGCATGGTTTTTTTTTTTAGACCAAACTCTTTCAACACCAAAGATCCTGTTTTGCATCAGCTTATAGCTTCGTTCAAAACTGAATCTTAATTGTCTGGAGAATTGTGATCATTTAAGCACTACGGCGATAGTGAACTTTACTGACATTGGTTTAGAAGCAGGAACGTCGATAAAATTCATGGAATCTTTCAACAGGATCGTTCCCTGGCAGGGTGTAAGAAAAAAAACGTAGTGGCGTAAATGTGCCTCGGTGGAGTAGTGGTAGAGCAGTCGTCCCCGAACTGGAAGAGATATGGGCTCGATTCCCGCCTGGGGCAGTGTTTTTGCTTACTTAGATTCTCTTAGAAATGTATGAGCAAGAAAGTTCTCTTGGGTTATGGTTTCACACCACATCATTATGTTTCGTGAAAAACGCTTTAAAATAACCGGCTGTTATATATATATATATATATATTTGTATATATACACACATACATATATATTTATATATGTAGTGAAATTGTTAGACCTATCCTGTTTTGGTAATTTAACCTTTTTAAGTCCCGTGGATACGGATTAATTTTAAAATTTTCAATTTGTTGATAA
This sequence comes from Parelaphostrongylus tenuis, assembly GCA_019055375.1. NCBI lineage: Eukaryota > Metazoa > Nematoda > Chromadorea > Rhabditida > Metastrongylidae > Parelaphostrongylus > Parelaphostrongylus tenuis. The sequence goes on from JAHQIW010004726.1 coordinate 20,155, forward strand.
AACCATGAATTTATCTATACTTATTATCACTACTCCTATCGCATCCTTAATACCTAGGAGTAGTCCTGGAAAGCTTATTTTAGACTGAATCTTGTAGGAAACCTAGAAGAGAGATTCAACTTCACATAAGTAAGATGTTCTGCCGCCAGATTTTTCGCTAAACTTACTTAGTGTGAAACCTGCGAAGTTATTATAGGAGTCGGCCGCAGGATATTACAGCAACTATTGTATCCTTCATCGTTAAGTAAGATCAAACCATTGTCATAAGTGTCTTCCATCGACGAATAATTCAATTAGAATGGACACAGTGAAGAAGGTTAAGATTATTAGAAATGACAATCTGAGTCGCGTTCTCGACCAGTTGTTGTGATGGCTTGCAAGGAAATGGTAATTTAATTGAGTAGTTACGGACAGTGATAGCCATCAAATCGATTTACTGAGCGATGGTCCATCCTAAACTGTACAGTTACAAAATAACGTTTAATCGAGCTTTAGAAGTGGAACTAGTTAAATGATGTTGCGACATTAGCCTGAGAAGATATTCGTTTTTTAGAACGAGGAAAGATAACGAGAAGTGAGTATAGAAAATTTATTCTATGAAAATATATGAAATTTGTTTCCGTGCTCAAAATAGCTGTGATGTCTAGTTTTGTAAAAGATTCATTCGTCTATTCGGCGAGCAATGCAAGCGACATTAGTTTCGACGAAAAATCCTAGAACAGCATGTGGTCCGATGAAAACGTGCAGCACAAGAATGATGATGAATAGTAACATCGCATACCGTGAACATTGAGCTTTTGACCTTAGTACCAGTTTACATATCGTAAAATGAATGTTTTCTGAGGATCCCATACATTTCGAGTGATCAGCAACCATTTCTTTTTCTTCATTTCGAGTGTTTTCTTAAGACCACAGCTCAAATTACAATATGCCTGATAATCATTATTTGAGCCACGCATGTCAGTGGTCTGTTAATGAGGGCTGACTTATAGAGCCCGATACACGTGTTTCGATCTTGCGATCTCGTCAGTCGGGCAGTTACCCGTTCTCGTCTTTTGCTAATCTCTGTGGGTGCTCCAGTCCCCACAATAAGAGTTAGCGACGACGTATGTTTTACACTCTGTGTTCAGTGAAGAACTCACCAAACACAGAGTTTTTTACACTCGAATGCTCGTGGCTAGTATATTTAATATAACATATCCTTCATTTCGAGTGTTTTCTTAAGACCACAGCTCAAATTACAATATGCCTGATAATCATTATTTGAGCCACGCATGTCAGTGGTCTGTTAATGAGGGCTGACTTATAGAGCCCGATACACGTGTTTCGATCTTGCGATCTCGTCAGTCGGGCAGTTACCCGTTCTCGTCTTTTGCTAATCTCTGTGGGTGCTCCAGTCCCCACAATAAGAGTTAGCGACGACGTATGTTTTTACACTCTGTGTTCAGTGGAGAACTCACCAAACACAGAGTTTTTTTACACTCGAATGCTCGTGGCTCTGTGTTTGGTGAGTTCTTCACTGAACACAGAGTGTAAAACATACGTCGTCGCTAACTCTTATTGTGGGGACTGGAGCACCCACAGAGATTAGCAAAAGACGAGAACGGGTAACTGCCCGACTGACGAGATCGCAAGATCGAAACACGTGTATCGGGCTCTATAAGTCAGCCCTCATTAACAGACCACTGACATGCGTGGCTCAAATAATGATTATCAGGCATATTGTAATTTGAGCTGTGGTCTTAAGAAAACACTCGAAATGAAGGATATGTTATATTAAATATACTAGCCACGAGCATTCGAGTGTAAAAAAACTCTGTGTTTGGTGAGTTCTTCACTGAACACAGAGTGTAAAACATACGTCGTCGCTAACTCTTATTGTGGGGACTGGAGCACCCACAGAGATTAGCAAAAGACGAGAACGGGTAACTGCCCGACTGACGAGATCGCAAGATCGAAACACGTGTATCGGGCTCTATAAGTCAGCCCTCATTAACAGACCACTGACATGCGTGGCTCAAATAATGATTATCAGGCATTTCTTTTTCGTTTGGCGGTACAGATTTTCGAGCTTGTCCCCTGCTGTGGACAAGAACTTCCTATAAAGTGTGTCGAATTTTTTTTGAAAGTTTTCCATTTCATGCAAAACGAAAAGTCTTTGAAGAAAAAACATTCGAAAGCCTGAATTGCAAACTAACGCTCTACCTGGCCGGTTTTCAAAGACTATTTTATAACCCAGAAGAACTGAAAATAAAGTGGCGTTTCACAATAACACTGCAATTTGACCATTACATTGATGAAATTACGAAAAATCTACGAGTGAGAACAGAAAATCTTCTAGTACCAAAGCCAGTCTTTCAATCCGGAACTTTTTGCGAAGCAGAAAAATAACTCCCGACTAAATGCACCTCACTTAGTCGCCATTCAATGACGTTCGCGCCGACTGGTCCCTGGCCCTCCACCCCACCTCTCTTGAATTGGCCAAAGAACACTTGCCCGCGCATGCGAACCAATCGTATTCCCTGTTGCTATGCAGAAAAATGGTGTTTTGGGATGTAAACACAGCGATCTAATTCGTAAATTTTGCGCTATCGAATGAATGCTAATGGTCTGAAGAAGAGCTCTACATGGTGAGAAATATGCTCGTGTGAAATATAATTTTATTTTGGATTTCTTCAGCGTTATTAAAGGCTCTTTTCGAAAACCACGTGGTCACGTGCAGCGCTAGCTTGAGATTTATGCTGCCAAATCATTACTAACACTCACCATAACCAACGTATATGATTGGCTTGCATATCACCGCTGCCAAATGAAAAAGTACATAGTAGGCATAATGATTACTAAAATCACCGAGCTCACTATGTTGCTTTGCGCTCTCGATGTGCTGACTGAGCAAATCATCGCATGGCGATAAGTCAGATTTGATATGCAGCAAATAGGAGAACATCGCCCATCGTTTTCAAAGCTCTCCATTCGATCGTAGTGTCGCTAATTTTATCATTTACTCATTGCTATAGACTGCTCACTTTCAAATGAGTACTTACCCTTTTGAGGGTCAAACGGCAGCTTTCGCGCAGTGCATCGCGACGTCGAATCACAACCCAGCTACTGTAATGGAGGCGTCGATTCTTTATCGCGTGTGAAGGCAGACGCAAACAGCATGACATTCCTGCGCAGACCACAGAGCTGTCTGTCAGCGTTTCTAAAATTTTTTGGAGCGATGGTGCGAGGAGACGAACCTAGGTTTTGAGGAAACATTACCATAATGAAAATGGAAATTTATTGAAGCATATAGAGACATGATTTCAGTAAAATCAACATCTGTACTTTCCACACACTTATATTTTTTTATGTTTCAGCGAGAAGACTACGTCGCTGTAGAAGGGACCGTATTTCCAGCTGGTAAGACCAAATCTATCGTTGAACGGTATCTGTCTCAGTATCTAACATCAATGTACATGCTTGAAATCTTAATGGTTTAGTGTTAATTACGCTCGTTCAAAACAACCTGTCAGTTTGACTCCCTCGTTGAGAAAACCGAGAATACTGTTTCTTTTCGGCCGGAAAGACACCGGATTTATATGAGGTCGGCTGGCTCTCTCCAATCTAAAATGCTGATGGCTTTTTGTGTTGAAGACCTAAGAAAGTACTCGCTGTTATTTGAAGAATTTGGTGAGAATCCGTTATAAAAGCATTGACGATGTTTAAAGGGAACAAAGATCCTCAAGTTTTGTTCAAGAACAAAGATCCTCGCGCAAACCCGACTACTAGTAGTGTAGTGATTACCACTTGACAGCGGGCTCACAATGCTTTTGTTTTGCTTCTCTACGGCTTCTTCCTTCGCTCGAGGCAACCCTAGTAGTTCTGGGAACTGTCATCCTTAAGACATTGCGGGCAAAAATTAATTATGTGGAAAAAATGTCAAAAGATGTGAGGGAAATATGTGGGCAGACATCCTCTGCCCCTTAATTCCCTCACATCTATTACGAACCAAGCATCTGCTCGTTTATATACTTGTTATCGGATATGCGTCGTATTTCAACAGGGTTTACATATATGGAATAACGTGAGCACTCTGTGTACTTTCAGTATGAGATACACGTTATTACTACATAGAAATATTCGGTTCTAGTCGGTCATGAAAATAGTCACTCAGCCGACAGTGAATAGAAGACGTCATACGTTTCCTGGCTGCAATAAACTCAGCTACACTCCCAAACCGAATTGAATACTCTTGTCATGATAACACGCTTCATGCCACACTTTCAAACATCGAAAACTTCACTAAAATTCCTGTAACAACTTGTCTATCAACGTTCAAGAATCAGAATAAGTTATTTCACTGATGAAAAAATTGCGCATATATTGCTTGCCGCTTGTCTACCGTAGAGTGACACGCGGGCACTAATGCTTCTATTTCTGCACATCGCGTATCACAGTAGCCCAGAGAGTCCTCTTTGCTACAGGAACGCATCAACCATCATGTCTTTCTTCTCGGATTCTCGCATTAAAATGAGACCATCGGAGCGATGACCTTCCTGGGCGCGCTTAGCGTCCCGAGTAATTCATTATGAAACGGCTGTCGTCCATCGGTTTTTGTTGAAGGGAATTACGTGTGGCGGCTACTTTATCTTTGGTAGCCTTGCGTGTAGAACGGTACCTTTGATTTTTGACCCTGACATAGGCCAGAACTGCTGAACCCCTCACTAATTTAGGATACTTCTAGCATTAGGTTCGACAACGTTCATTAATACCAAGTAATCTTCCATCCTGCTTATGTAACGACCAATTTCTAGAGCATGCGTTAGGGCAGGGATAACTGCTGCATCGAAAAGGTGAGCATATTTCGAATCCTCTTCACAACGGCCTCGATGCTCTTAAACGCTTCCCAACCCTCTCGTTTTTCTTGTTCTACTCTGGGGCTAGATCGTTGGCTATGCCTCCTCGAGGGACGTAGCTGAAGTATTCGGAGAGCGTGACGAGACATTTAGAGCCAACTTCTTCCTCGTAGACGTCGTCGTCAATGAATTTAATCAGTCATCAATCGTTCCACGGAGGTCATCATGACATTTCGACATTCGCTCCGTCATTTATATTGACAAAAAGGTAGGTCTTGCAAGTTGGAATTATTTTATGTGCTATATCTTCAAGTGAAGTAAGTACTTCATCGGATGGGCTGTTTGGTTGCCATGAGAGTTTTTGGCGACTTTGTGACTGGTCAGCATGCTTGAAATCAATGGCAGCTTATTGTAGAAATGAATCATTGACGTCATTCGCCTGCTTTAAATAAACGGTAGTACCAGACCAATAAGGAAATCTCGAAAAATCTAATGATCGGACTAGGCTAAGCCGATGTCCACTATCAAAATTTGAATTTGGAGTGCCCTCATTGAGCCGCGGATTGAAATGGGTAAATTCGAAAGTTATGTAAACTCAACAATTATCAAAGTCCTTGTTTTGAATGCGGGCAAGAAAAACCAATTTTTCTATATCCTGATACGTTTGTTTCTTCCTGATGTCGCTAAACCGTCATTTGTCGTGTTGCTGTGTTGTTTCTCACATCTTCGATTTTTTTTCATAAAACTTCGGCATATTTCTGCTGGCACTTTTGTTTCTTTGTTATGAGCACAGTGTATGGTGACAAAGGTGCTGCAAGCTTGGTATATTTCATATTCATATTTACTTTCTCTCAACAAAGATTGTCGATAATTTTTTTGATGACATCAAGAGTAAAACGTTGAAAAGGTTTAGTTAAAAGACAGAGATGGGAAAATTACTAGATCGCTCAGATAGCCTCATCTAATTACTTATTCTACGTGATTCTTCATCACATCTACTATATGAATTTCTGTATTACTTGCATTTGATTTGTTTCCACGCATTCCTCCTCCATAATTCCCCGAATATCTCAGGTGCTGCTTCAACTATTTCTCAAAAATTTTATCTTATTCAAGAGTGGCGCAGAAAGCCGGTTTTGACTATTCTTCTTGAGACCTCAAAGATAGTGAAGCTAAGGCGTCTGCGGCGTTTGTTTACTGGTTACAATTATGTTTGTTGCGTAATGAACCAACGATAAATGGAGAACACAGTGTTTTTTCGTAGAATGCGCGTGTACCATCTCTGATTTTTCACATTGACAGGGTTTTTTCGCTAAAATTTTGGAAGCCATTGAATGAGACTTCAGGGTGTAGCGCTCGTCTCCGGTTTTCAAAAAAAGCCTTTTCTGAAGTTGCCACAGAAAGGAACTTCTAGAGCTACAGACGTACATATTTTTCGCCAGACAGAGCTCTTTCATTGGGCTATTAATAATCATTCAATAGCGTATCCTTTCTTATTCCAGCACTGTATTTTTTTCTGAAAAGACCGTTTTTGTGAATTTCAGCATGTGAAATAAGTTGAATTTCCATCTGAGACTAAGGTGGACTCTGGCCAGTTCATGTGAGAGTGACTGAGGCCGCCACGTCTGCTGGCACAATGATCTATAGACGTTGTACCGGTCTTATGACAACGCGCCAATGCCTGTGGATGCATGTGAATGGTCAGAGTCCACCTTGTTGCAGATGAAAATCCAACTAATTTTTACTGCTGCGTTTAAGAGAAACGGTCTTGTTAGGATAAAAGCATGGCTATGAAATTAAGAACAGTTACGCTACCGAATGATCATTAATAATCCAAAGAAAGAGCTCTGTTCGGCGAGAAATATGCGCGTCAGAAACATAGCGATGTGTGGGTTTCACAGCTTTGTAACAGTGTGTTTTGAGAAACCGGCGGCATGGAGCTGCCCGCCTGAAGTCTCAGCTTTCAAATAATTACCCACACTCCAATGAAAACTTCTTTTCCAGCGGATATGGTCGGTTAGGGGTCTTCATAAGCAGAAATAAGAGAAATTTTCTAATTAAACAGCAAAAATCGTGCGTCCTTCGCATCTTGCTGCACGCAGCGAAATCAGCTGCCGTTTTGAAAGAACAAGCGATTTTCGATAGTTTTTACTATTTTTTTCCGCTTCAAAGATTTCGGATAACTTCTAGCAGCCTGATACGCCACGATTCCTCTACACTCTCATGCCTTTCTTGAGCATATATCTCCCAAAATAAAACGTATTCTTCTTTCCGCTCTCAAAGTGCTCTATGAGTACCTTTTTAAAAGCAAACTCAGTTTCAAAATCATCAACAATCGAGTACTCAAACGCAGACGTTAACCCTGCAAATAGTGCCCCCAATGATGAAAAGCAACTTCCTTTGGTTCCTAAGGCAAATTCATGAGGTTTTCCGAAATTAGCGTACAGTATTGAAAACGTAGAGATTAAGATATTGAATGACTGTCAAATGTTTAAAAGGAAAGCAAAAAGACGTCGTCTCCGAAAGGTTAGTTATCCCGATTATCCTGCGCATTATACTATAGGATTCATTTTATTTTCGCCAATCACACATAAAACATGGAGTTCGTAAAAAAACCCATATCATTTTTCGGACAGCGCCTTCTTCGACTGGAGGGCGGCTCGGACGGCTACGAAGAGAGGCTGCGAGCATCCGCTCCAAGTCTAACTTTTAGGCTGCTAATAAAATTTTTGTTTTTTCCTCAATAAGATGGGGTTTTTGTGCAACTAAATGGTCAAATATTATAGAACAGACCTCAATAAGGTTTTTTTTACTAGAAATAACGAATATGCTTCATTCATAACTGATACTTTCAAAGAGAAAGCTAAGTAATTCATGAAAACTGTAATTAGAACGTTTATTTGACATTTCTGCGATAGTTTGTTCCAACTTACCACAATTAAGCCAAAGTTTTCCTTTCTTTCAGATTTCATCCATTTTATTGCATAAAGTGCATAAAATTCATCATATTTCCTGAAAATTGGAAAACAAGAAATAGTTTCTCCAAAAATAGTGTTGCCTATTATATGCGATTCTTCGACAAAGATTTCTCAATATTTTTTTCTTCAAACACTGTCCATTTTAAATTCCGATTTCTCAGATCAATGCGTTGATTTCGTTCAATTTTTCATTATGGGAAGAAAAGATGGAGGTGTAGAGATTACCTTCCCATTAGCTCCACCTATTTGAGTCCATTTGCATATATGCAATTTTGTGTTTTTATAATATGTTAACACGCCTACATTCAATAGCCGAAATCAAGTATATTTAATGACTTATGTTATTCTTTGAGTAGCCTTTTTTTCCTCGCTGCAGCAGTTGAAAGAATATCTTGCTTCACATTCAAGTATTTTTCACCGGTGAAAAGCTTTTTCAAATGCAATCAATAATCATTGGATAGGACGAATCTTAGCAATGTCAACGATATAGCTCCTTTTTGGAAAGGTCTTTTTCGGAGTGCTGTGACACTCAAAACGAATATTAGATTTCACGAATTTGATCATTTTCGATGGACGCATCCTATTCTGACCTTCTGGGAAGAACGCGTGTTCCGATTTTTTTTACAGTCAGAATAACCTTTCGACTACTCAAATCTTGAGAATTTTTATGCCATTTTAGATGGCTTCCTTAATACGCTCTAACCACTAAAATAAATATCTCCCACACTCAAGTATTTCTTGCCCAACAAAGTTTTCCGGCTTAAACTTTTAATAATTTATCGATAGCCGAAATTCTGATCATTTCCATAGATACTTTGTTTTTTTTTTTTTGAAAATAACTTTTTTTATTGTACTATAGCAGTCAAAAGAAGATTGCGTTTCGCACTTAGTTGATATGTTGCTAGAAGACACGGTGGATTTGGTGCCGCGAAATCCCACCCTTTGTAGTGCGATAACCATATTCTTCTAATTGTTACAAATCTCTAAGAAGTCCTCTTCAAAACTGAGCTGCGTCTTTAAAATAGCTGAGATCGCATTATCCGTGGTTTTAATTGTTTAGAGAAACTCTTTCCGGCGAAAATGTGAAAACAAAATCTCATTTCGACTATTATGGCGCAATAAACAAGCCATTTGAGAAACAAAACATACCGCTCAAATTTGCTTAATTTAACTATCGAATAGATACTAATAATTTAGTGGAATAGGTCTTTTTTTAGAAAAACTAAGGACTCATGTGCACAATCCTTATGATGCGATTTCAGGTGGCAGAAATTGCTTCCAAAAGTCTTCTAAATTTATTTCTGAACATCTTTTATTTATTATTAGAATGCACTGTGAAACTATTTCAAACAACAACCTTAGTGTTAAAATCAAAATTTTGCAGGCTATCGACTGACTACAAAAACATTAAGAAGGTAGGAGAAAATGTTCAATAACAGCAAGAAATACAATCCTTTTCACTAGTATGTTGTTTTTTTTTCTTGAAAAAGGGAAGATTTGGACAGCATTAGCGTTAATCTTGTTAAAATTATTTACACAAGAGTCTTATCCGCAAATATTTTATCATTTTTAAATGATCATGTTTCGTCGAAAAAGTTTGATTATCCGTAATTTTTATTGGAGCATGCACCAATCTTCGTAGCCCATCTGAACGGTGCCTCAGCTGAGGTCATATTAACCCTAATTGTCCACACAGAGATATACATCTTGACTGTGTGGCACAGCAACGTTCGACCACTCATCTTTGACAAGCAGTTAAACACCGTCGTCCATATGCTGTAGTTCACCTTCTGAAATTCTTCGACGATCGGAAGAGTTTCTCTCACCGATCTTACCCTCTTTTCACAGATGCCTTCAGAATCTTCTCGCTTGTCTCTTCAGTTTTGGTTCTGATCATTGATCATGTGTGAAACTGTTGTTCAGCTGGCATCATCCAAGCGCTATTAGTAGTTTAACATTTCCAACCTACAATTGGCAGCTGCTTGCTATTCTGTTATTAACGATGAGCCACCCACTTTTTTGAACGGACTGACGTAAGAAACTAGCTAGGAAATTGGATTTGAACTCAACAGCCGTTCCAAATATCAAATTGAAAAGCTCTTGTTATTATTTTTTGTGGGAGATTTTCTTCTTCATAGCACATGAAGGCTGATTGTATCTCGGAAATATGATTCATCGAAGATTTTCGACAATAGTGAACCATTAAAAGTCACAAGGACAGATAAACTTAAAGGATAAAAGCTCTTGTCGTTGGATGAATCCCTGAGGGATGCGTCATGCATTCGTCATCAATTTTCTAAGTTCGTCTGAGGTGACCTAATGCATATCTGGCCTTTACTGTGGACTCATGGTGGCCTCCCGCTGAACCGAGTCAGTGCTGCTTATCCTCCCAAGATTGAGACCAGTTTGGTATCAATTCAAGGATCCCAGAGGGATGAATATCTTGGTGGGCCATGAGCGCGAGAACGAACCATTGACCTCGAGTGCGACACAGAGCACCTCTAACGACTGCGCCGCATGCGCTCTTAGTATTGAGATAGCATTGAGATATTGCACTAGAAAGCAAAAAAGAGCACTAAAAAGATATGATCATTGAATCGGCAGCAGAATGAATAAGTGATATAATCACGTTTCATAGTTTCTAAAGGAAGGTCGAACATTTCGTTCAATATACTAGCCACAAATGTTACGTCTTACTGGGAACTGATCTCAGTCACAAACATATGCGCAAGTAATACCTTGCATCTTTTTTTTTTGCTCAAAAAGAACGTTCTTAAGACACTAATTATTAAAGTTTCCACAATAACTGATTTCCTCCAGATCACGCGTTCCACGTTATTGAATTTTGATCTTGGTTTTTCTTCGTGATATTTCCTCCTTACTTTCCCTTCTGGAAAACTTGGCGATAGAAAGATGTCTTGAGAGGACCCACTGCGGCTAGCGTTCTCGTGCTCCACGGGGAAGTCAAACTGATTTTAGGGCGTACACCTATACATCGCGTTCCAAATGCGAGTCTTCCCTCACGTTAGCGCTACGTGTGAAAATATTGTGGCAGCCGTCGCCGCATTATTTCTCGTGTTAAATAATGATGGGTCAAAAATTCTCTTTTTTTGCTGAGATATTTGTACAATGATAAATGCGCGCCTTTCCCCCACTTTTCTTAGCTACATACCAGAAATATCTCAATATAGTCCTAAGCGAGTATATAAGTGCTACGCTGTTTTCGGCAATGTAGTTATACCCAATGGAAACAGTTTTTGCTAACAAAAACATTTATCGATGCTCCTCTATGACAATGTGTCGTATCGGTGGCTACAAAGTGTTCTCAATAGTCAAAATTTTGATATCCAAGTACCTACCACAACTGACCATGATATCCAACAGGAAATTAAATAAATTAAAAGAATAAGAACCAAATGCCTCTTTGTGTAGGTGGAACAAAAGAATTATTCAACAAAAACCCTTTATACAAAATGACAAGGGCAAGCAGAAAGCAAAACTATATATAATTATGCCGTCTTACTCAAAGACACTCTGAAACAAAACTTTATAAAAAAGTCGAACACTTTATGGGAAGTGCGGGAAGAGTGTTGCAAGTGATCATCAAAAGTCTGACAAAAAAACTGGTGCCACAGCAGAATAGCCCTCTCAAAAATTTATGTATCTCTGGAGATATATATCGCCCCCGGAATGGGATAATGACTAGATTTAGTTTGGCTCAGATATCAGATAACGAAGGTGTCAGAAGAAAGCAAATCGCCGAGAAAAAAGAATAACCACCTCCTATGCCTGCCTTGCTGACTCTAGATTCCTTCATGCCTCACCGATTGACTTGAAAACCTGAGTGTTTCGTGGACATATCAAAGGTCTGTCGAATGAAGAACAATGAGGATAATTATAAAAGTAATCCTTATAACCAAATTGAAAAAGAAAGCTCAAAATTTATCTTTTCTAGATGATCAGAAGCGATAGAAACTCGTTCTGCGAAACGGCACAGAAACTTAGAGAAAAGCTTTTCGGTAGACAGGAGAGATTTTCCCATTGCACTCTTAGTAGTCATATCGGAAAGCTGTAAATTTCGTTAAACTACTGCAGCTAATGGTTATTGCAAACCCTTTTCACAGCGTTGTATCATACAAAATAGCTTCAAATTGTGCTTCATGCGCGCAGCATTCTTTTGCTTCTACTACGCTTTATATTTTGCTGGACAAACTCTTTATTTAGATTATCAACAACTGTTTGATAGCTTAATCTGGAAACGATTCAAAATTTGTTAGCTTCAACGCTGCAGCAAAGGCAAAAACACTTGTATCTCATACCTCCCCTAATTCACGCAAGAACTCTTTCATTAGATTGTAAGTGGCCATTCGACAGCGTACGTTGTGGCGATTTCCGATGCTGTGGCTTATTTTTGTAAGAAGACAATCTAACTGCGAGGTAAGCGTAGCCTCAAGATGTTCGCTCGTCTGTTGATCGATAAGCGATCAACCGATCGTGCGAGCGTGTTGCACATGTGAAGTGTGATGCGTCGACAAAAAATTCTGAATAAGACAAACGATTTTAGTGCTTGAAGATTTTCTCCAAACGTAATGCATGCTTTTCCAGTTTGGCTTAGAATGCTTTGACTTAGGCTCAGGATTAGTAGCAGATGTTGTTAGACAAAAAAATGAAACTAAAAACATAGGTTCTCGAACGAGAAAATGAAATTCCCTTCACAATTTTCAATACCAAAAGGCCTAGGCATCCTTCGAATGCGGAGGGAAAATTCTCAAATGAATGACGAATATCCTTACAACGACTCGCAATGCGTGTGATACACCACTTCAATGTCTTTCGCTACAGCGCTCCAGAGAAGCTTTTCCAAAAGACCGAGCACACTTTTGAATTTTCTAAGATCTACTCTATGTTAATGATCTATGATAAATTAGAAGACAGCGATTATGCAGTGAAATATAAGGGCGCTATAATGAAAAGCAAAAAGTACTGGGAACAAGTAGATTTTCAATTCATCAAGTGTGCGCTATTTGGCGGTTTGATAGTGGTTCAAGAGAAAAGCACGTGCAGCGAAGTATGAGAGTGATATTAATGAAAGCGAACAGCGCGTGTAAAACATAAATTTTAATTTTGAAGGAAACACGCTATATTTTAAGCATTTTCAAATCAAAAGGGTTACAGCAGTTCCTCGAGAATAAAGCTTTCGCGTGATGGCTGATACTCTAGCAATTATTTTTTGTCCACTGAAATATTCTTCTCAATTCCAACGGATAACAGGAAAACACATAAGTTGTTATTATCAATTTCGTTTATTTCACGAAACCTGCACCATATTTTTTACCGTGTGTATTTAATTAGTTCCAGCAATCGATTCGTTCTCTTCTTCGCTTTTCTTTGTTCAGCTTTCACTCAACCAAGACTCTACGGCATTGGAGAGCTCACTCTAATTCCAGAGACTCTGTTGAGGATCACTAACACTGTTACACTACAAACAAAAGACTACGTAAACTTTTCCAATTTCTTCGTAGTCGGGCATCTATCCAAAGTAACTAGAAGCAAATCATGGATGGAAATCACTCCAGTGAAACAAATATTATGTGGGGCTTTCGAAATTCGTTTCCATTGTTTTAAAAAAGGAGAAAGTTATCAAATCTCGGGTCGTCAAATGATGAGCATGCGATTTATACTAGTATCATTTGCGCCAACACTTTTTATTTGTAATTATACCTTTATTTAAGTGCTTTATTTAGACCATGCTCAAAATTTCAATAGATCCTGTTCATTATTACTTGAGCCAACTTGGCATGTGGTCTAGTAAGGGCTCTTGTACAGCCCGACTACACGTGTTTCGTCCTTACTGACTCGTCAGTCGGGCAGAACCCGTCGTCTTTCGCTATTTTTGATAGTCAGCTCTTCCGGGAGCTCTGCTCCCTTACAGAGAGTTATCGAAGACGAACGTTTCACACTCTAATGTCAAGCAGTTTGCACGCGATTGCACGCTGGCTAGTATTTTTATCATATTATACCTTTCCTTCGATGCTTTATTAAGACCACGCTCAAATTTCAATAGATTCTTTCATTATTATTTGGAGCCAACTGTGTCATGTGGTCTGGTAAGGCTCTTGTACAGCCCGATACACGTGTTTCGTCCTTACAGACTCTGTCAGCCGCAGAATCCGTCGTACTTTCGATCTTTTATAGTCAGTTCTCTTGGGCGCCTTACACTTTTAAGAAGGCATTCGAGAATTTGAACGTGGTCTAAACAAAGCACTCGAAATAAAGGTATAATCATGATAAAAGTACCAGCCAATGAGCAGTCAGAGTGCACAACACTCTGGGTTAGGTGAAGGTTTCACTTGACATAGAGTGTAAAGCGTACGTCGTCGATGACTCTGTATAAGGTGTAGAGGCTCCCGAGAGAGCTGACTATAAAAAGATCGAAAGACGACGGGTTCTGCCCGGCTGATGAGTCTGTAAGGACGAAAACACGTGTATCGGGCTGTACAAGAGCCCTTAGGAGACCACATGACAAGTTGGCTCAAATAATAATAATGTAAGGAACTTTTTATTATTCGCTAAAGTACCAACGATTCGTCTTGAATAAAAGACCCGTAAATTATTCCAGAGAACAGGACAAAAGACTGGTGACGGGTACACTGACTCTGCACCAGTTCGTCTATCGCTCGTGTCACGCACCCAAAACTGCTGTGTGATCATTCAGAGTTCCAAGGCATAACAATATCGATATTATATGTCCGTGTCCACTTAGCTCTGCTCGCGTATGGCCAATCTTCTTCTGATTGAAGAACGACTGGATACTACATCTTTGTTAGAAAGTGATTTATCCGTATTTCTCACATAGTGCCTCCAGTAGTGAAATCTTATACAACCATGCAGCGAAACTAAAATATGGAGCGTTTACAGTTCCTGAGCAGAGCTTTAGCCCAATTGTGGTCAATCGCCGGAAACCTCAAAATACAACAGTCCCTTCATCGGATGACTACTAATACAGCACCGAATACAAGACCAGACACAAGATATCGTCCCCCTCGTGCTATGTTACAACAACGCGGCTTTATCGCAGTTTTGACGACGTATCGTCTCGAACTCGTGTACGAACATATTTATATCTAGCAATTATGATACAGCAGTAACGATATATCGATAATAAGATCTCAATGAAAAATAAACCTAAAGATACAAAATGTCAGTATGTAGAAATGACTGAAAGTGAACCAGAGGGTA
>JAHQIW010004727.1:0-18328 GCA_019055375.1 Parelaphostrongylus tenuis
CACAAGGGGCGTTAGTGAGCAGCTATTCTGAGGGAGGCAGAATTCTCAGTTTGCAGCTGAGCCAACATATTAGTCTGAAAACCTGCATGGACGACGAACGCGATCCAACAAACCGAATGAAAGTGGTTCTTGAAAGATATGCTTATTGTGTGAAATCGTGCATATAAACGCAGTGGCTTCGACTGATGCTTGAGATTTTATCTTTGTGATAATTGCACCCGATTGCTGGTCGAGTCGATTTTTTTTTGATATCCTGAGGTAGCCATTCTAGCATCCGTCGATCAGAGGAAGTGAGCATGTTCGAGGCAAACCGTTTTACCAGTTTTCCGACCTCGGAGAGATGAGAGGCGTAGGGGCCCCGGGCCAGAGTCGAACCTCACTCCAGTCGGTTGTGCCATCGACGTAATGAACAGGATAATTACCACTACTGTTACCCGCTTCTACCTGTATAGGACGAATAAAGATTGAAGCATGTCAAGCGGAAGGTTCAATATCTTGTGGAAGAAGTATGTTTCGATAAATCAACACTTCTGAAGTACATCGATTCAATTAGGCAAAAAAGAGAGAAAATCCAAACATTTATTGAGTTGGTTATTTGGCAATAAGTTTAATTTCTAGGAAGGAACCGTCGTCCATGAACCTGATGACGTTCTCCACGTTTCTGTTTATTGCTTGTCAAGGATTGATATTCACATCTAAATTTCTCACAGTTCGCAATAAAATTCCTCTCAAGTAGGTGATTGCTTGTCTCTACAATAGTATGTAAATAGTAAACAATAGTCGCAAAAAACACGATGTACTATCATATTCTGGGTAGGTAGCTCGGTGCGACCCGGAAGCACGTCATTGCTTTTTTGAAGCGTCACTTTTTTGAAGGGGAAAACCTGACGAACTGTTACTGTAATTAACAATTCTATGCTTTCTCATTCACTTATCCCTACTCCATTCATATTTATCATTCATTTCCTTTGTAAAGAGCACTTCACTTAGTCACTGCTACAGACGTAGTCAAATAATCAATTATTAACATAATATCGTCAAATAACAACTTATAATACCAATTGTACGTCCGAAATCAAATATTACGGCATGATTTTCTCACTTGCAACTTGATTTCCTTCCGTGCAATAACTCAAAATCATTCATTGTGGTTGAATTTTCGGGACAATGAACGGTTTAGCATAATGCTGCACCTGCATGCGATGCCACTCTATCAGTAGCTCTCCCCAGATTTTCCGTTTTCAGTGTACTTCAGGAGTTGAGACTTTCATAGAAATATGAATCAGGCTTTGTTCTATCGTTCTATGGCTTTGAATATTTTTATTATCACTTATACACTCTGAATATCACTTATCAAGACGGCGTTTGTCTCATGACTTGGCACTTTGATTGTTTATAGAACAAACTTTATCCGGTGAAAAATCTTCAAATGTGAAACAAAATTTTATTTTGACTGTTACAGCGCAAAAAAACAAAGTATTTGAAGAATAAAATACACCGTTCAAATTCAATGATTTCAACTAGTGAATGAATACCAACAGTTCAACAGAATAGGTCTTTTCTAGAAAAAAACCAAGGGCTCACGCGCGCAATCCTTGAATTGCGATTACATTCGACAGAAATTGTTCTCAAAGGAAAGATTTTCGAGATAGCTGGGTGTTATTCTTATTGAAATACGTTTATAGAAGTCCTTTCAGTGGTGATTCAATTTTTTTTCGGAGAAGTTTCTAACACTCGAAATCTAATATAACTCCAATAGATCCGCTATGAATCAGAAAAAACGAACTGCGATTGTAAAATGTTATCTTTTATTTAATGGTAAAGCTTACTATGGAAATCTTTTTGCACAATAAGCTTGCTATCAGAATCAGAATTTTTCAAGCTGTCTATTGACTACAAAGACATCAAGAAAATATGAGGAAATGTTCATTAACACGTGGAAATGCATTCCTTTTGCAAAGATGTGATCTTCCTTAGAATGAGGCACGATTTTGGGAAGCATTCGCGTTAATCTAGCTAAAATTATTTATACAGGAGTCTGATCACAAATATTTTATCGTTTTTTGATGACAATGTTCCTCTGAGAACTTAATTAATCAGAATTTCCATTGGAGCAAGCACCAACCTTCGTAACCGTCCGAACGGTGCGCCCAGCTGGGGATCATAATGACCCTTATCGTCCGCAAATGGATATAGCTTCCGCTAGAAGTCCCCTCGATCGTAATGCATCGATCTCGTAGTGGTCTTGCACTTCTCCTTGTTTACTAAGTAATATGCACTCTCCGCCCACTTTTCACATGATAGGCAGCAGCATTGCGAAATGGTGTATTGAAAATGCCACAAAATCAGCCAAGCTTACGGTCTTCTGCAGTTTTCTTACATTCCAATTCGCTATGAGCATTCTTAGTTCTATCGAAGAAAGAATAGTAGCAGAGCGGTGATTTCGGTGGTGTAGTGGTAGCTCGCGCCCTAGTGAAGCATTGGTTCAACCCCAGCTAAGGTTCAGAGTTTTCGGAGTCACTACATCCTTAGAAAGATTATCAATTACATAGCTCTTGTATGTCTGTGCATACTCTCATACATTGAGCCATTGCAGGTCTCAGTGTGACAGTTTTCACTCTAGGTTTAGGTCGTTCCTTGAATTTTGGCACTGGTACAATAAGCATCAAATCTACTTACTAGAAGTAATTGAATTGTATAATTTTGGTATCGTTCAATTGCGTATTTTCTTCAAAACATTTTACCATACTACTTGAATTTACTTGTTTCAAAATGGAGCTGTAATAGGATCGAATTCCTCTGATCTCATGCACGAATGACGCGTGGGGGAAGATGCTAGTGAGCACCGTGCAAGATTGATAGAGCTTCCTGTGGACTCCCCCGAGCTCGATTGATCATCCAGACTGTTCTCTCCAACTTTGAGGTTCGCAAACCACTCCTAACCCTTTTTTGTGTAACCGTATCATCACCTCAAGCTCATTTGCATGATTTCATCGCGAGGGTCTCGCTGGTGTAGTGCAAGAGCGCGTGCCTCTGTAAACGATAGTTATGGTTCAATCCCGTTACGCATATATTAGGCTCCGATTTTTGCGCGTTTCGTAGTATTTTTGGGGTTATAATTATACAGTGATTCCGTTCATCTCATCACTACTCTCGTCTATCGGAAGGAGGACAAGAAAACGATGATACTTTCGGTATTGATCAATCGATGCGGGATGCGCTACGCATTCAATTCCATTCGTAGCATCGCAAGAAGGTGATTGAATGCTCGTCTGGCCCCTTCATTATGGCTCGCGGTGGTCTGTCGACATGTAGAGTCACCGCTGCTATCCTCTCAGACTAGTCGATATCAGTTCACCACGGATGGATGAGAAGGTTCGTGAGCCTTGTCTGCGGATCGAACTATCGATTACGTATGTGTCGCAGAGCACCTTAACCACTGCGCCACGCCCCAGACTGCATGATCTCTTCGTGTCAATTTGCGCTGTATTGAGTGAAATCGTCCATTTATAGATGGATCAGGCGGATGATGGTGAAGGGGCGGATGATTTCATCACTTCATCCGTTCATCGTTCATCCGCACATACGTTCATCGACTGGCAGGCATGACCTCATCAACGTCAGTGCGCGAAATACGGTCGGTCGGCTCGCGAACATTCCACCGCTCGCGGGAAACGCGCGAAGTCGATGATTTGAATTGCGCAGTCGAGGCGACCGGGGTGGGTGAATCAGCGCCTGCTCAATGCCGCCATTTGTTTCTAATTTTTTCTTGCAAGTTTTGTCTCTTTTCCTTTTCTCTCGGCATCTCGTCCACATGAATTTCACGTGAACTCTTGGTCGCTGTTATTGATCGTTATTGATTGTTTGGTTATTTTGCTGAAGCGGTTGATATGGATCAATACGCGATCCCCGTGCTCATTGCAGTTGTTTTTTTCTCTTCAGAGGAACGAACGTCTCTTACGAGTCTACTGAACGAACTTCACAACATGACGTACCTAAATCCTAAGCAGAAACTCGCTCTACTATCTTTGTATTCAGAAGAAATAAAGAAACGACTCACCCCGATTTACTACTCGCCAGAGACGGTAATTTTCATGCTTTTCGCTTTATTTTCTTCTCGTTTTCCTACACGAAAGTCGAAAAGCCTCAAAAAAAACCTAGGAGAATTGAGTAGTAAGCAAAAATTCGACCTTAGACGGGAGTCGAACCCGCGTCTATTCCACACGGGCGGCGCCTCTGTGAGTGCGATGGTCCACAGCTTAACGGGGTTTATAGCGCGATATCGCTTACCCGACCAAACCTGTTAATGATCGATGGCTGATATCTATGATAAAGAGATATTGAAAAATGAGTGCTAAGTGGTGAGCGGAGGCCCTAGTGGTGTAGTGTTAGCTCGCGTCCCCCCCCCCCCCCCTCCTGGTATGGGCGATACGCGGGTTCAACTCCCGTCTGAGGCTAAATTTTTCTTATCGCTCATTCGCTTAGGTATATTTGAGCCAACATAACACTTCGAGAAAGCAGTGAAGAATAAAAAATCTTGAAATTTTATAAGTGAAAGTTCTTTAAGATTTCTTATGTTATCCGCAAGCAAATTAAAAAAGCGGCTCCTCTCGCTGGACAGCAATTTTATAAGATTCTTAGTAATCAGGCGAAAGCTTAAATCTCTGGCTACTGCGCTCTGCTCCTATTTTGAAAAAGCCTCTTTACTACGCTGTGGCAAACAGGAAACAATTGCGTTTCACACACGCATATTTCTCGCAGGACAGAGCTACTTTCTGGAACCATGAGTAGCCATTCGATAGCGTAGGTTTTCACGATTTCAACATCGTGCTTGTTTTGTGGAGAAACCTCACTGCAGTATAGCAGGGAAGATAAGGTTGAATTATTTTACACACGCCGTCAGTGACTCTTTGGCTAGTGACTGGGCCAGCCGTGGATTCCTTACGGTGATCGATCGCGTTGACGCGTCACACATAAGGCCTGCAATTTTCGTCGTATAACTTGAGGATTTTTCTCTGTTTTCAAAGAAACTCCACATTTAATGTATGACTCGGATTCTACAAGATTTCCTCTACACGTTCATATGCTTTTCATGCTTCCAACAAAGTAGTAGTTCAAGTGCGCGGCGGGTGTTGAAATGTAATATTATCTCTAATGTTATAGCTCTATAAAAGAGTCTTTTCAGAAAACGAGCTCGTAGCGCAGTTGATAAGAATTTGAGCTTCCAAATGATCATCAACACTCTTGTAAAAAGTTCAGTTCTTGCCCAGAGAAAAGGGTCGCTTTTCATTTGTTCCCGGCTTAGACAAATGAACCTTCTTTGTTCTATTCTCCTGCCTATTGACGTTTATTAACCCTTTCTAGGCGGCTGTATCATATTTGATACACGGTCTTTGTAGAGGCTTTTTTTGACTAGACACAAACTTTTGAATTAACTTTTAATGGTATATCGTTAGCTTGGAAAGTAAGGATCTTAGTACTTTGCTTGATTTTAGGAAAACTTTCTTACTGTGCTATGGCAGTTATGAGGAACTTATGTTTCACTTTCAACGCGGCTTTTATTTTGCTCGGCTAGGGTCTGTAGATGGCCTTTCTTTAGACCTTTAGCTGTTAATCGATAGCTTGAAAAACGATGTTTCTGAAACTGCATTTGATTTCTGAAAACCCCTTCATAGCATGTCGTATCAACAAAAAGTAGATTGTGTCCTACCCTTAGGGTTTTCCACGCGCACAAGAATTATATATGCAGCAGAAACAAATAGGCGAATTAAGAAGATCAAAAGTATTAGAATAGTTTTGAAAAGCCCTGAAATTTTCTCAAAATGGGAGAAAATTTCCTGATTAAACAACGAAAATGCGCCCTTTTAGAGCGCTAGTTGATATAGTTTATGCTGCCGAATAAACCCGCTACTAGGATCGAGCTTTGTTCCAGCTACTTGAGTTAAAGATGACCTTTTTGTTACTACAACGCACTATAAAAGCCATTCAAAGAAGCTATGTCATTGTTAGGATTGTTGTTTTTGAAGCTTTCGAATGATCGCTGAAATTCTAGCGAAAATCGTCCGTAGATCTTAGCCAAGCCAAAAATGGGCGTCGGAGATGAAGTGCAATCTTTTTGAGCCCTGTGAAGCGCTCATTAAGCCTTTCTAAAAAGCGCAGTATCGAAATCGCCGTTGTCAAGCTGTCGAGTGACCAATGAAAGTCAAGTAAAAAGTTGTCACCTGCGAAGAAAACCTCGAAAATCGTGTATCGTAAACGATACTCTCCGTCCCGAAAGCGTAATTCTAAAAGATTTTGCAAACTTGGCAGTGAAACCTGTAAAAACCTTTGGTCTCAGAAAAGTGGGTCTGGTTATTTTTATAGCAGGCTCAACGTTTTCGGATTTGCTTTTTGTAGTGCTTAAATTTGCCAATAATTGTAATCTTTTCTCCGGAGGCATTCTTGTTTGGGATTCTGGAAATACGAAAGCACTGTCAAATGAAATAGTGGTTCTCATTAGAGACTTCGTTTAGTCCACTAACACCCCATCTTAATCCCGAGGGAATGAGCGAAGATGTGTATTGTGAAATTATCTACAATGTGGTCCTTGGTTTTTTTTTTCTTCCGTATCTATCCCTTTCGGGACCGTAGACCCATGGCCTCTGCATTTCTAACTGGCAACTCTGGACGGTCTGCTCCACGTACTGTGCATCTCTGACTCCCATTGTGTCGGTGTTAGACGCAGTACGCTGGAGGTTAAAGATGAAGAGACTGTGGGTTCACGGTCCTGAAAAGGTTAAGGAACTGTAAAGAGTAAAATATCTAAAATTTATTTGGTACACAATGTAGGAAACTATATGAATATATGAAAGTTTTTTACAGATAGGTTTGCTACGAGAGTTACTGGATTCGAACAAGTTTGATGAGATTTGCTTGTTCTCGGCTAATGAGACTGAGTTTGCTGAGAATTTGTGGAATTCATTAGTGACCTCTCCAATGAATTCAGCATTGTACGACACTATCTTGAGCTACTTACATCCTAGTGAGTTGGATTGAAAGCTTTTTTTATGTTTTGTGTTTCCATTTGTCTGGTTGACTAGCTGTACCTACTTTGGTTTTGTCTTGTCTAATTCATTGGTTGTCTTAAAATTATAGTTGACAAGGAACTTCACGCCGTGCTCTGCTGCATCACGGAGAATGATTCGAGGAGTAACTTTAGGTATTGTTTTTTCTCTGCTAACATTTTGAGCCTTTATCGCGGTCTGTTGTGGAAGACATGTGTTTCGGCATTGCAACGTCGTCAGTTGCACGGTGCCTATCGATTCAATCAGTTCCACGGGAGATATCCCTGCATAAAGGATGCGACGCCGAAATATTTACACCTGCCGTTTGAGAAACTCATCCAAAGGCCAATGTTGTATAATCGATTGCTCGTGGCTGGTAGAACGTATTGCGATACTTTCCGTTTCAACTGTTATTGACCTCGTCCAAAACAATATATAATCTGATAACATTTTCTGAGCCTTTCATAACTTCGATGTCGGTTCTCCAATGTCGGGATATTTCCGCGCTGAACTGACTGGATCGAAAGGCATTACGGAAGAGATGAGGCTGTAATTCTGGAACACGTGTCTTTCACTGTTTAAGTGCCATAGCACTCCTTATAAAAGGCCGAAATTTGCTATCAGATCATACACTGTTTTGAGCGAGGTCTATAAAAAGAGTCGAAACGAAAGGTGTTATTTATTCACTCTAATTCTGCTATCGACCGCTCTTTTACAGACCCGCTCTAAATGATTTAATCTGATAAGGATTTTACTTGTCTGAGCCGATAGGTCTAGTGCTATATAGGCGCCTATTTCGTCCTATTGGGACTCATCAATAGCACCCTCCCTCGGTTCCGTCGATCCTTTGAGGTGAAATAATCCTCTAAAGGAATCGGCGCCGAGTAAAAATTAAGCACCCAAAGTAGGATGATGGTATTACCTAACTTTGTGGTGACCGGCAGTCGAGCTTGCGGCTTTTAGAATGAACCATACCTCTGCTATCGACCGCTCTTTTACAGACCCGCTCAAAATGATTAATCTGATAAGGATATGCTATTTTGAGCCGATAGGTCTAGTGCTATATAGGCGCCTATTTCGTCCTATTGGGACTCATCAGTAGCACCCTCCCTCGGTTCCGTCGATCCCTTGAGGTGAAATAATCCTCTAAAGGAATCGGCGCCGAGTAAAAACTAAGCACCCAAAGTAGGATGATGGTATTACCTGACTTTGTGGTGACCGGCAGTCGAGCTTGCGGCTTTTAGAATGAACCATACCTCTGCTATCGACCGCTCTTTTACGGACCCGCTCAAAATGATTTAATCTGATAAGGATATTACCCAATAGGACGAAATAGGCTCCTATATAGCACTAGACCTATCGGCTCAAAACAAGTAATATCCTTATCAGATTAAATCACTCTGATTCGGTATTTTTTATCCATTTAACATGTTGAGTGGTGAGGAAAAGTCGACCCTAGGCGGGGTTGAACCCGCATTTCAGCCTTTCGTCTAGATTACACGTGTTCCATAACTTTTACCCTAAGTGGATTTCATGCCGATATGTACTTATCCGTTCAAAGCTAAATTGGTTGCTGACTATTGCGATAGTTCATATCCAAAAAGAAGTGGTAACAAAGCGGTGGCCGGTGTGATACGGCCATAGTACACTCCGCAGGTGAAGGCGAAACGTGGTTTTATCTCCCCTTGGGTCGAATTTTCAATTAACACTCAATAATATCGATGGATTTTTAAACATCTCTCTACTGCCTGTGCTCTAATGAGAATTCGTACGAATTATTCTCCGTGATTAAATTAGAGATTTTCAGATTAGTGTTGTCGAACCTTGATGATTTCTGGACTCATCTGAACGTTGAGTCAACCATCACGTTCTTCAAAAAAATGAAGTGCTATGGTCCGGTCATTTCACGATTGGAACTTGGCTTAGAAGGTTGGCATCCATCCCGCTTTCTTAATCTCCAAAGCTAAGTATCATTGGCTATTCTCGTCTATATATGATCATTGCAGGAGTTCAAGATGAATCAACGAAGAAGAAGCTTGTTCTAAGAATTATTCCTATGGTAGGAGCTAATGCGGTTACGGACCTGATGCGTTCCATTTATGACAATTCGGAAAAAGCAGCAGCATTCGTCAACAAACTGCGGCCAGATTTCCTTCGCTTCTATAGTAATAACTAGACAAGAGTGTATTGAACTCGTGTGTTTAGATTTTACTTGAGTCATTTCAGAATTGATTGATAAGGCGAGAGACTCACCTCGAGGCGTTATAACCTTTTGTCCTCTAAACATGTCAATTGAAGATGTGTTGGATCCATCTGCAGGAAGGTACCTATAGCTTACACTCGTAGGAATTTAGTTCTGTCCTTATTGATTTATTTTTTGATTTAGCAAATATGAAATCAACCTGAATTATGAGGATATTCCCTGCTCCTCTGTTGGAAGTGATAGTGTAATGAGTCGACTTCTCAAATCAATTGACCGGCGAGAGTTTGAAGGTGTGTTTTAGGTTTATAATGACCAACTGATTTCGAAGTACTTTTTCGGGGTTTGCTTCAATATGAGCTCATATATGTTCTAGGCGTTTAAGTAAGGATCACTAGAATTTCGTAGGTACTCCAGCAAAAAACTTCTGACTTGTTTGTTCTTAATTTCTTTCTAGCATTCCAGCACTGTGTTTGAGAATATAATGCCTTTGTCTTACGAACTCTTTTTTCACAGAAACACCTATCCTGCTGCGAGATTATCAAAAGGAGCTATGCGAAAGTTCTCTTCTCGGGATTAACACAATTATTGCTGCACCTACTGGTTCCGGAAAAACAGTTGTTGCAGCGTACATTATTAAGAACCACCTAGAGAACTTGGAACGTAGTGATAGGAAGCCAAAAGTACGTTAGAGTATCAAGAAGAAGTAAAGTTTAGTTCTTATTTATCCTCGTTCAAGTTATTGTTTTCTCACGCCTTATTAAGTGTTGTTATTTCTGCTTATTTCTAGGTCTTATTCATGACAACAACCTTATTTCCAGGTCTTATTCATGACACCAACAACGGTAATTCTTGATCAACAAGCGGCTTGTTTGAAAAAGTTCCTTGGGCACCGATATCAAGTTGGTTTCTCTATATGGTATCAAGAATGTGATTTTTTTTACCGCTTGTCCGAACGTGCTTGGTGTTGCTAAAATTGTCCTGCAATACACAGTTTTATTATAATCACAATTGCACATGTGGCGCAGTGGTTAGAGTTGCTCTGCCACGCACGCATGGTCGGTCAATAGTCGATGGTTCAATACCGCTGTTGAGCTCACTAAGCCTTCCATCCCTCGGAATTGTTAAATGATGCCAGACTTGTTTGGGAGGATAGCAGCACTGACTCGATACATCGGAAGGCTAAGGGAAGTCACTTTAAGAGGTAGAGTCAACCAAACGATGCCAGATGAAGATGAATGCGTGACGCATCCCTCAGTAATTGGTAACGTTTAAACTTAGCCTCCTGTCCTATTTGGAAAGTAAACTAATCAAGCTCTCCATCCTTCCGCATCTCTAAGGTTGTTAGCAGCTCTTCGTGGGCTATGGAAACTGACTAGATTTTGCGCTGATAGATCGCCACAAGGTATCTTGTGCAGAAGATAAAATTCAGTCGTCTGTATTTGGTTCAGTGAGATAGAATTTATAGCATATCTTTGAATGAACGCCTTATTTTTGACCTGTTTGTCTTAGTCCTTAATTTGTTCTAATAACGAACGCTGCTTACGTTTTATTTGAGGTTTTTGCTGCTCATGCGTCTGACAGTACACCCCTTCGAGAAATCGTTATGGAGAAAGATATCATCGTATCAACACCGCAACTCGTAGTGTTAGTCATTCTGTTGTGTCAGCTATTCTGTCTGTGCGCCGTATTTTCCTATTTGTATTTCAGGAATATGTTGAATTATACTGAATCGGAAGATACTGACTTAGTTCGAACACCTCTTGATGTTACGACATTCACTTTGGTAGTTATTGACGAGTGTCATAACGCGGTGAAAAATTCTCCCTATACAGGTAAGGATCTATCGGAATTAGTTTTCATCATCGGACCATACCTTTTTTTTTATCTTTTTATGGCACGTTAGGTTGTTGTGACTGGTCAATTGCCTCTCTGTCAAGGAGTTGGCAGTCAACAATATTTGTGCTCCGGCTTTCTTACAAGGAATGCTAAGATGTTTGCCCTCAATGTGTTAACAGATTCAGTGCCGTTGTAAGATGTGATCCGCACGGTGACTGAGAAGTTAGGATGCTTGGTACGGTACTAATTGTCCCCTCCATCAACACTCTTCGGCAATCAATCATTAAACGTTAGAAGGAACGCTTTAGCTTGGCTATCCTCGAGACTGTAAAGAAATCTGCCTAACTAATTTTCTACGACGTTCTCTAAGAAGATTAAACCATCAACCAAGCAGTGATAGCGGAGAAACGAATCGCGAGTGGTTTAGAATGAACTAAGAACAAGATGTGTTAGGAAATATTTGAGATAAGTTCGATTGTTGGAGTTAACTTCATGTAGATCTGAGTCCATCTAAAGTTTTTTTTTTGCTTTGATGAGTTTGGTTGGCTCAAGTTTCATATAAGTTTCATTTCAGTGTTTATGCGTATCTGCCATCGTTTGAATTTCTCACACAGAATCAAGCCAGGAAGCTCCTTACCACAGGTGTGTTTCACACGGAAAATTGTTGCTCTATAGCTTTTTTTATGAATAGCAATTATGCAGATACTCGGATTGACTGCTTCATGTGGCGTGGGAGGTGCATCCACAGAAAAAGATGCCATAAATCATGTTGTGAAGCTGTGCGCCGTCTTGAACTGTCAGGTATTTCATGGACTTGCGGAATGTTTTGCGATGTATTCGACAGTGCATTTTTGAGCCTTACTGGTAATCACGACAATATCCGGTGATCATGCAAATTATAAAGTGAAATTTTGATCTTACACGAGTGTAATGTAACAGCTGGTCGACGATTCCTTTATGTAGGGAGGTTCTTCCCCAAAAGGGATTAGCTCAGACGAAAGGCACCGTGCAACTGACGATGCTATAATGCCGAAACGTGTCTTGCGCTGTATAAGCACCGGTAAACCTTTGACTTCCACAGACCCAAATCTACGTGTTTAGCTGGCAAAGGTGGACTGTGTTCTCCACCTTTCTGCCACTCCACCTCCAGGTGAGAACGGCTTCATTTCCTCTACGACTGCAATCCCCAGCGTGGGAATCACTGTCTGTCTCACTTCTCTATTCCATCCATCGAAAAGAAGGGTACTGATTGGATTCCCTACAACAACACTTCAGTGTAGTTTTTTTTTGTCTTATATTTTTAGTGTAGACTAGTATCAAAGGCTTTTCTATAACGTAATTATTGCAGCGAAAAACGCTCAGTTTTCTAACATCTCACTATTTTCTGATCCAAAACGTGAATCCATGGGGAAAGTTTCAGAAATATGGAGCTTATAACAGCTTAACTTTAAAATATGACATATCATAGGAAAGTGACAACAATAGGAGGAACAAATGATATACAATGACGCATTACAAATACTAATGAAATATCTAATTGTTGATCACAAGCAGCAGCTGCGTATTATCGTTAGGGCTGCAGAAATGTGCAAAATCGTAACACTTTGAGTAGAACTGCGTGATCTGTCACACTTTCATTCCGAGCGAAAGAAAAAGTTTTTGTGGGTTATTACACCATGAGTTTACGTTTTATATTAAACAATAACAATATAAAACAAACAACAGTGAAATGTTAGACAACCAAGCGTTTTTCACTATAATAATTACGTTATAGAGAAGCCTTCAATACTAATCGACATAAAAAAGATATCGCCAGAAAAACTACAGTGAAGTGTTGTGGTAGGGGATTGACCTGCAGTCTTCTTCCCGATAGATGGCAGAGAGGAGTGGGACAAACTGTGATTCCCACGCTGGGGTTAAAGTCGCACATGAGAACGTAGAAGGTGCAGCAGACAGTCCACCTCTGAAAGTTACACGCAGATTTGGGTCTATGGAAGTATAAGACCCCATGAAAAGCTCAAAAATATATTGTCATAATATATATTTTGAGCAAAGTCTCAGAAAATAGTTGAATATAGAGGTTTTGCAATATTTTACCTGTTACTCTAAATTTTAAGGTAATCAGCACCGTTCGAAAAAATGCTGACGAAATAAAGCGGTATTCACCTTTTGTGTCTGATGGTAATCAACTACCTATCTTCTCCAGTTGATATTTGAGCGAAGTATGCTGAACAAAGCAATCTATACTAAAAATTGAGTCTTTGCAGATATCGTGTTTTGTAAAGAAGAAAACAATGGATCTCGTCCTCTGTTCTTGGAAAGATTGTGTACTTTGATGAGACTGTTTGAGCAAAAATTTTACGAAATCTACAAGAGTATGTTGACAATTTCATTTCTAAGTGAGCGGGCTGACACTTTGTTCAAGTTCCCATGTTTAGATGAATATGCTTATTGGAGTCGACATAGCTGCATCTCTGGCACAAATCAAGCTGAAAGGCCCTCCTGGATATACGAGAAGTTCACCATCGCACCTGAGGACAAAACATCAATCCGTAAGTTTCTCAGGCTTCTACGTTCTTTCCACTTCTTGCCTTAATCCTTATTCAACCGTGTTCTTAATCCGTAGTTGTGGACCAAAGCACTGATAGAAGTTTTCTCTTTCATCTAGAGCTTAATCGATGGACATTCAGATATTTAACTTTCTGTATGAGGTCTTTTTTTTGCTTGTAATATCGTTTTTCTTTGATAAGAGAACGGGTAGTTTGTGAAATTTTGCTCTAGGACTTGAACATCATACAGGCATTTTACTTCCACCTCACTATAGCGTAGATATGGACTTTTTGTTCGGACCGACTGTGAACCATCATCCGTGTACTAGCCATCATTTTATTGTTAGCTTTTGACTGCTTAGATGTGAAGATTACAATCCCGTAAACACAAGCGGATCGGTACTTATGCTTGGGTATAGCCACCTGTATACAGATGTGTAACCAAAGCAAGGGTTTGATGCCGTATCAAAGTCAGCTTACCAACAATGCGATGTATCAATTGCTTAGAGCGCGAGTGGCGCAGTGGTTAGAATTTCCTTGCGAGACACACGTGGTTGACCAATCAATGGCCGATGGTTCGATCCCGTCCTCGCGAAGTTCTCCATCCCTCGGGGGCTTTGTGAATTGGTGCTAGACTTGTCTAGGAGGATAGCTGCACTAACTTGATTTCACGGTAGGCTACCGTCGAGTTATTGGAAAGACGAGAAATCCACTTAGTCAACTCGTACGATGCTGCATGAAAGCGAATACGTTGCACATCCCTCAGCGATCGATCATCACCAAGAGCTTCATGCTTAATCCTTGAGTGATCTGATCTCGAGGCTAGATGTGCGATGATTTTCAACGATGCGTAGTCCCATCTGAAACGTTGCAGTGGTCAGCACTATTCACTCTCATGATTGTATTTCACATATACCAGGCCAGAAGAAACGATTACGCGATGAATCGAGGTAAAGGATAAAGCTCTTGGAGTTGGTCAATTCTGCAGAGATGCACCATACATTCAAGTTCATCAGTCATCGCTCTAAGTGACTGAATGTACATCTGGCCTTTGCAGTGACCCTCATAAACTAGTTTGGTACGAGCTGATAGCATTGAAGATGGAAGGCTTGATGAGTTTTGGCATCGAACTGTCGACCCACGTACGTATCACTAGGCACCGCCGATTGCTGTGCCATCCGAATCTTTTAAAAACGTTGAACAAAGTGAAGTGATCATTCTCTGAGTATCGAATGATAGGGTGATGCCTTCCAGGAAGGTAGTGGATATAATTACTCACGACTGCTACTTTGATCTCTTTAACAACCACGTCTTCCTTCATACGTAATTGAACTGGACGGATAGGTCTCAACGGAACTCCTTTTTGAAAACGCTACGTCGTTTCATCAACGAACAATTGGACAACACTAGGCTTGGGCGGGTCAAGACCGCCGAACACTTAAAAAAGCTTCGGTCTGTATATAGCACACTGCTGGCGCATCACTCTTACCTGTCGAAGTGCCATGCTCCTACGCAATGAATAACCAGTATACACATGTCAGAAGGGGAGACTCCATGACTGACAACTAACTAGCAGACCGTCTTTCAGTGTCCGTATGAAACGACACTACGTTTAGAGCTCAACAAATGCACATGAATTTCTTTTATTCAACTGCTTTCTAGCAGTGAAATGATATGTTGTCTTTGTAAGTCCAGTAATGTTGAGTGATATACGAATTCTGAAGCTCGTATAGGAATCGAACCCACACCTCACCCTTTCCGCGGATGCATGCTAACCTACTGCATATCACCTAACATGCACTAGGGAAGCCAGAAGCACAATGCAGTACTTCCGTAAATATGAAAGCACAAAAAACACTTTCTGGACATGCCTAGCTAAATTTGTCATAAAAGTGTCGAAGAATTCCTAATGTTGTACTGCAAATTTTTTAATTATGGTACACGTTTATCCAGACTTCATGAAATTTTATCAGTTCAGCCTCATAATATCAATATACGGTAACCAAGTGTGGTATTGCAGCATATCTGAATTGGGTCAGTAATCATCGTCGACGATTTGTTCCTGAAACCACTTTCTATGAGGAAACCTCAAAAAAGAAGGCTATAGAGATGCTGGAAGTTCTCCATGTAATTACTATATTTTGTATATTCCATTAAATGCATAGACACTGCTTTGAGGATCTGGCCTATATACGTATTTATGTATGTGTACACATGATTATATACGTATACATTCATGTGTATGTGTATATATACATGCATGTACGTACACATCTATGTGCATATGTCCGTGTATATGCATGTAAATGTGCGTATGTATGTAAATACATATGAATACATTTATGCGTATATACATATATATTCATGCACATATTCCTTTGCGGAGGGTGAGAGTCATTTTGAGTCTCAGATGGGCGCCCTGTTTGATAAATTACGCAGATTGGTGCGTGCCCCAATAGAAGTCCGTGTTAATTACGTTTTTGAAGAGATCTTTTCCACAATAAATGATGGAATGTCACTGAGGAGACTTACATGAATAGATCTAGTAAAAGTAACGTCAGTGCTCCCTAGAACTTCCTTCTTTCCATGGAATAACCATGCCTTTGGGAACAGCTGTTGTTGCGCACTTCAAAGGGTGGAATTTTGTGACATTGGCCTCAAGCCACTGCTCCTTTCGTGCAGCATATCGACTAACTACAGAACGTAATCTTCTTTTGACTGTTACAACACAATAAGGGTTTTTTCTGTAAACTAAATCACTTTGAGAATCACCGAGATCTAAACTATCGAACAATTATCAAAATTCTAGCGGAAAAGCTTTGTCCAGTGAGAAATTCTTAAGTGTGAAAGATAGTTTTATTTTTACTGTTATAGCGCACTAAGGAAGCCATTCTCAAGACTATGTATACCTTCAAAATAGGCAAGAATTCAGCTATCAAAAGGATATTAAAACTCTCTAAAAATTCTGAAAACGAGTTTTTCCAGGGGGTCAAAGTAGGGTGGGAACATCGAAGGAGATCCAAGTTTGCAAAACTTAATCTATTTGACTGTCAAAGCGCCCTTAGGAGTCCTTTACAAAAATCAAGCACGCCCGTGAAATTGTTGATACATGTTCTATCTAATGATTGTTATCATGAAAAAAATTTTGTCCGGCGATAAATGCTTGATTATAAAGCAAAATCTTATTTCGATTGTTGCAGCGCAAAAAAAAAGAGCGCCGCTCAAGGCCACTTGATTTTGGCTATCGAATGATTTTCAAAAAGTTTTCCAGAATCAAAACATAATTTTTACCAAAGGACTCAAACAGGGTCGCGATCACGGAAAAGAACCGTGTCCCTCCATCTCTTCCTTTCATTTTATAGCTATGAACAAAGAGGTCGGACGCAATTGCGTATTAATCTGAGAAGTGAGAATGTGAAGTGCACTACTAATGAAAAAAATATTGAGATGAGAATTATCGATGAAGTGGGATCGTATGTAATAAGCAGCGCTTTTTTTGGCGAATTGCTCATTATTTGGACAAGTGCATTTGAATTGTAGGTCAGTTTAAAAACAAATTTGATAGAAATGTTCGATAAATGCTCTGCATATGGCCTTTTCATATATTCTTAGTTTTTCCCTTTGAAAGCTTAGACTATAGATGGAGCATTCAAGATATTTTAAATGAAAATAACCTTATTGAAGTCCGTTCTAACATATTTGACCTTTTACTGGCACATAAATCCTATTTATTGACGAAAAAGAAGTAAATTTTTATCACAAAATCACCACATTGGCATGAAAGCGCGCGCCGGCGGCCTCTCTTCGTAACCGTCCGAACCACACGCCAGCAGAAATGGTGCCGTCCGCAAAGGGATACACACACGTGTGTATATACGCATGCATACATACATGTGTACGCGCATATTCATGTCCACACGCTTATACATCTACGTACTTCATATGCATACATATATATATATATATATATATATATATATATGTGCATAAATATGTATACAGACGTGTATATATACATATACGTGCACATGTATGTATATTTACATACGTGTATGTGTTTATGTATATCTACACATATGTATGTACGTTTGAATGCACAGGCAATTTCGTACGTAGTGCTTCTGATCATAAATGTTTTCTAGATTCTATATCGCGCAATTGAATTGTATCAAGACTTTTCTACAGTCGAGTCCTACAAGTACCTAAAAGAACAGTTCACTCCAAGGCAAGCCTTCCTCACAGAATTTTCACTAGACCTTTGGGAAGGTTTGTTCATTATTTATTTGATTGTTAATCATTTGAGAATATGTGGCTAAGTGAAACGGCATTCTCATCGTTGTTGTTGTCGTTCCAGGCTATTCCAAAGAATTTGAAGCTCTTCAATCATCGGACAATGTTCTCGTCTCTGAACTCGTCAGGTATGTTTCTACCTAGCTCTTGTTCTATAGACGCATTCTTTTTTGTGCCTGAAAAATGCATGTGCAAAAGTCGCCTTTGATATATGCCTGTTCTCCAGTTTTTCCACCAACGAAAATTCGGGAAGTTGTCTTTTTTGTGTCCCTGCACTAGTTCACTATGTGGCCAATCTTACCCCGTGTGATGTTTATGGTTGTGGTATTTAGTTTTATTTCTCCCAGCAATCATCTAATCTGAGCAGTTCGAT
Source organism: Parelaphostrongylus tenuis (assembly GCA_019055375.1). Taxonomy (NCBI): domain Eukaryota; kingdom Metazoa; phylum Nematoda; class Chromadorea; order Rhabditida; family Metastrongylidae; genus Parelaphostrongylus; species Parelaphostrongylus tenuis. The sequence goes on from JAHQIW010004727.1 coordinate 18,295, forward strand.
GTTTCTCAGCGCAAATCATCTGAAAGTGGACCTC